>CAXAMN010004446.1:555928-569118 GCA_963970005.1 Durusdinium trenchii
GCACAATGTGCATCCAGCAGGTTTAAGTAATGATTTTCAAGCAGGTGCTGCACATAGAATATGTGATGACACAGTTGTGTTAATATACCAGTGCTTTAGCTTCGCGTGGCAATGGCGGGGACCAACATTTCCACGGTGGACATGTTGAACTATGTGAGGGCTGCTGCTGCAGTCACACCTCAGGAGATAGCACGCGAGCGCAAAGCACAGGAGATTTCCAGTGATCCACAGCCAGAAGCATCTCCTCCATTACCACCACCAGATCATCATCCAGATGATGAGGTGGAGGATGAGATTGGTCATGATGCTGAGGAATGGGAAGTGGTGAAATGGCACACACACATATATATATCAAAACAAGGTTGTAGATTCAGATGTGTCAGTATTCACGTGTAGACTCAGATGTTGTTGCTGATTGTATATGTTTTTGAAACTATTGATGAATATATTCTATCTGCAAGATTTAAATATATATATATATATATCGTCAACATCGGCAGGATGTACAAATTGACAACAAGAACATCGTTGCTTTCAAGAAACATTTTCGTGTGCAAGTTCCGGGTCTTGATGGCAAAAGGAATTTCAACTTTGATGTGTATGGGTCAAGGAAGCTAGCTGCTCTAGCGGCAGCTGAGTTTGAACGATATGCCAAAGTGGTGTTGTATGACTTTGAGGAACTTGGTCGAAAGCCAAACCAACGTCGGGCTATGCTTGATGCACATGGGTGTGAGACCAAATACAACAGCAAACCTATTCGGGTTCAGCGATGTGCATTGTGCCATAACCTTGTAGCAGGCGATTCCACTGTGATGGAGAAAGAAATTGTTGATAGTGTATGGAAAAAGCATCACGATGAAGAGGTTTTGCAAAAGACGTCTGTTGCAATCTCAAAAGCTACATCAAAATTTGTGGTTGACTTCGCTGGTGCGAAGCAGCAGATCCAGCAATCGTTCAAGACGCTACAGCTTGCAGCGGATTGGGCAGTGGGCATGAATGCTGCAGAGAAGGACTCACGGGCTGGGATGCGAAATCGGACTCACGGGTTGGGATGCGAATCGGGTGGTATATATACATATATATTAGGTGATATGATGTATATATATATGTGTATGTATATGTCTATATGTTATCATGTATATATATATGTATTTAGTTGCAGCTTTTGCAGATAGAATATGGAGCAATGATGTTTTATTGTATATATACATATCAGTAGGTGTGCAGACAACTTGTCCGACCAACTTGTCCTTTCACTCAGTGGCTCAAGCTATCTTTAAAACAAACTACAACTCAAGGACCACAAGAAAAACCACCATGTATCACATATACTGTAACCATACACACATATTTACATATGTATTGGCCACTGCGAATGCATCCATGGCGAGCCATTGCAATCTCAGCTCCGTTGGTCTAGACGATATCCAAACAAAATGCTTGAACAGATTGTTGAGAGAGGCAAACCTCCTTCCAGATGAATCGAAGTCTGATTTGGATCGAATGGTTGAAGCTAATGTGAAAGCTGCTGACAAACCACTGGAAGACCCTGGATCTTTGCCTACTTTATCAGATCGGCTATGGAATGGAGAATTGGAAGACCCTGGAGCTTTGCCTACTTTATCAGATCGGCTATGGAATGGAGAATTGGAAGGTGAACCTTATGTTGATCAACTGGGTGCAGACACACAGCATACAAGTGGCACGGCAATGGCATCAACAAGCAAGCCATCTCAGTGTGCACTTGGTAGGGAGCAAGGGGTCAAGCAAACAAAGGTACACTTCTCGATTTGTCGCTGTCCCACAGCGAAGCGCGCGACCATCAAACGGCCCTTTCTACCTTCTCGCTGAAAGTCTTGTGCCCACCCGACTTCGTCGGCAATCGATCAACCACTTGTGGCCTCGGTGACCTCAAAAGGCTCATGCCTACTCCTGAACATGTGTGGAACCTCCAGAGGTATCCCAGTACTCGCATCACCCATACTCCTGAGATCTTTTGGGGTTGGTTCCCAAGGCCACTTGTGGATCTCAGCCATCCTTTCGATGGCAGACAGGAAGTAATCCTGCTGTTCCTTCATGAGGCGCTCAAGCTCCTTCTTTCGGACTTTGCGTCCTGCTTCAAATTTGGGATCATGGATGACAGTCCATCGCTGTCCATTCGCGAAAAACTGAAGCAAAACCTTCCTCGAATTCCACTTGGTGAGGCTGTCGCCTAACTGCACGCCGCCGTGAACCCATCTAAACTGAGTTCCAACCTGCAGTGCTTGGCACACTGAAATCGTGAGTTCATACCCCGATCTTGAAGACCTGAGGCCGTGGAGGCTTGAAACATTTCTCGTGGCGGCATCAAAAATGCCACGAGTGTCCATCACGACAGCTCCATGGGAGCACTCACGAACAACTGAATACAGGTTGTGGCGATCAAATGACTTTCCGTGCAACTCACACCAAAAACTTCGAGCACGGAAGACCAAATCTTCTGCCTCAGTCACACTTTGTACCTCGGCTCCGTTGGAGCCTAGCACCTGGCGAGGCGCTTTAGTGGATTTCCACTGAATGAGGGACACAGGAAACTCTACCCCGTTCAGTAGCTCATGTGGAGCCATGCCAACCACAACGCCCAAAGTGGAGCTCTGGTCAGGGCGGTTCTTCTGTGAGGCGTCAGCCCAAGCCACTGTTGCAATCTCCTGCCATGGGCGGTTCCAGTGAAAGAAGGTCAAACCCTGTTGAGCTTCTCGCATCATCTCTCTGGCCACCTTGTTGGCACGGATGAGGGTGTCAACCGTTGCATACGGCACTTCCGACAAAAGGAGGCCGCAATCAGCAAGGAACTGTGGAAAGGTTTGAGAGGCACGCCATGCCATTGTCCCAACACATCCACGAAGGGCTGATACCTCAGCGGCTGTTGCCTTGTCCTTCTTCAGCTGCATTCGTTCGGCTGTCAGCGGAATTTCTTCGATCCAGCGATCTGTGTACTCTTCTTGAGAGACTCGGATGGTCTTGTCGGCATAGGACTGGATCTGACAACCTGTGAAGGTGAAGGCATCCTCTTCCCACTTTCCCCACTTGTAGGCTTCGCCCAGCTGGCGAAAGGCATTCTGAAAAACATCACTGTCTTCTTGGCCTCCGACCAGTAGGTCATCTACGTGGGTTCCAATGACACTGACAATCGGCATCTCTTCTTGAGAGTGGTCTTTGAGGATAAACACGCATTGGTCGGCCTGGAGCCTCGTGTAGCCAATCTTCTGGAGAGTGCCAGCGAGGTGATCATACCAGGCCCTGGGTGCATTCACTAGGCCATAGAATGCACGCCGAATGCGAAGTGCCTTCACTGGAGCTTCAGGAGCAGCTCCAAATAACACAGCAAGCTCTGATGGCGCCCATACCGTCAGGTTCTGGTCCTCCATGTCCTGGTCCGCCTGAAGGAAGGCAGACGTGACGTCGCCGCCTCGGATTCGGAAGCCCAGGTTGGCGCACATAGTGAGAACCATGTTTCTGGAAAGGCGGGCCATAGTCGGAGATGAGCTCTGCACATTGACCAAGTTTGGTGCTTGGTATCCAAGCACGACCAAGCGAGCTTTAGAGTCTCCATTGGGTTTCACCGTAAGAACCCACCGCATACTCATCACGGTCTTGGGGTTCAGGTTCTTCTCTTCTTGCAATGTCAGGCTGCGAAGAGCTTTGGACTGCAAGACGTTGCTAAGCTCTTTGGCCTGTGCTGCATCAAAGGAAACCTTCTCATCCATCGTGAGCTTGCTCCATTCTTTCTCTTTTCCTTTTTCCATCACTTTCTTTGACAACCACACCTCAGCGCTGTTGGGGTGATTGCTCAGCCATTGCACCTCCTTGGGGGTGATGTCAATCTCGATGGAAAAGGCGGTGTCTTCATCCACCGTGAGGTACATGTTCTGTTCGCTCCTCTTGTCAGGAGGCTTCTTTCCTTTCCCCTTGATCACCTTGGTCGGTGGAGGCTTCTTCTTCTCCGGAATCATCTCTTCGGAGGAATCACTTGAACTTGAGCTGGAACTGGAGGAGGAATCATCATCTTCATCCATTGTGATGCCATCCCTTGAGTTCCAACGAAAGCGCTTGCCATGCTGGTTGATGTGAGGTCCATCATGGCCACCAGGAAGTGAGCATTCACGCACTGAACAGTGATTGCCGATCACTGTCTGCCCTCCACGTTCTTGAGGAGTCATAGCTTCATCAAGCTGAGCATTTGGACGTGGAGTTGATGGCATTCCTGCCGGAGTTGGCGGGATAGCCAAACCTTCAGCTGCTGGCGCTTCAGGTACAGGAGTCTTCTTGGGCACCTGTTCGAGGGATGGATCATCTTTTCCTTCTTCTTTCTGTCTCTTGGTTCCCCTCGATGTTGGTGCGGATGCGCTGGCGGTTGAAATCTCCAGCCAAGTTTCTCCTGTCCATCGCTCTTGTAGATGTCGGTGAGGTTCATCAGACTCACGAAAATCGTCCTCGAGGGTGATCTTGTTCGACCCAGGGACTGCAGGCTGTACATATGTCTTCCTCACACCTGTCAAGCGGTCTTCAGGGACAGGGCTTGATGCAACTCTTGCCGGAGTGAACAAACCGAGTCGGGGAGCGCGATGAACACGGATCAGCCATTTCTCATTTTCGACTCGCCAGTGGCCATTCTTGGGCATCTTCTCTTTGGGCTCGAGGGTCACGGTAGCACCGCTCACATCTTTCTCACGACTCTCTTCAGGCGGAGTCTCACCACAAATGTTGGTGAAGTGCTTGCCAGTGAAGTGTCGGAGAAGTGAGTCAAGCGTCACCGGCATTCGATAGACGGCCGTGCCCTCTAAGCTGGCTTGAAGTTCCTCTCGCCGAGTGACTGCTCGAACCTGATTCAACTTTGCCTTGACAATTGCTGAGCCAGTCGCGAGCCAAAGAGTACTTCCTTCTTGAAGGAGGACTCGAAGAGGTCCTACCCACCGGCCTTTGCCACCTTGTTGTCTCCAGACCATTGTCAGGGCCCCTGTCTTGTAGAGGTTTGGAGCTCGGCCTGTGGCATTCGAAAGGCGGCTCATTCTTGACTTGGCATACTCCATCTCATAGGCCACCTTGGCTTTTGCCTTCAGTTTGAGCATTCCATCAAAGGCCTCACGAGGTCGAAGTCCAACAGGTAAGGTTGGCTCCGGAGCATCTGAGCCACGGCACCATTGGAAGGGCGAGAATCCACTGGCTCCGATCGTTTGGTCGTGTCCATGGACACTGAGGTTCATCAGGTTCTCTGCATCCATCTCTGGGCACTCTTTTCGCATGCGACGGAAGGTCGACTTGAGGATGTTGATACATCCCTCCTCTGCACCCATTACCCAATGAGCTTCTGCGGGTGCGGTGAGCACTCCGATGCCAGATCGGGCCATGTAGTCCAACACCTCCGATGCAGTATAGTATGTTGCTGGATCTGAGATGAACCATCTTGGAGCAGGGTTCATGGACAACCATCTTCCGAAGGACTTGAGGACATCGGAAGACTTTGGTTCCCAATGCTGAACATCGGTGTCTCCAGCGTAGATCTTCAGTAGATCAGCTTGTGCCAGGCCTGATGCACGGTCTCTCCAAAGAATGAATTTGGCCTTCCAGGTGAGGTCTCTCTCTTCATCAGGAATCTCGACCTCAAACACGTCTGTTCCAAGCTGCTCAAATAGGCCTGGAAAATCTTCAGTGCCTGAAGGAGGTGGCGGCTTGGGGCGTCGTGCTTCTTCACAGTCAGGACATCGAAGTTCTCCTGCTAAATCTATTGCCCATTGTGGCGCTTGCCTCATTCGGAGAAGCTTCTGCAAGTTGACCATCGATGAATGTCCTGAGGCACGGTGGATCCGCAGCATGGTCTGCTTCACCGTTTCCAGCTTCTTGCCTGTGGGCCTTTCTTGAGCATATCGTTGTCGCTGGAGTGCGAACAGTGAGGGATCTTCTTCTCGGAGCTGGTGAGGACATGTGTCAGCGATGTGTCCTTCATCAACCTCAAGCAGGTGCATCTGGACGTCGTTGGCCAGGGACATGTTGTGTTGATCTTCTGTTGAGGTCCATGATGAAATCACTGCCTGACAGATGGCCTTGACCATGGCCTCTGGGTAGTAGGCTGATGCCTGAGCTGCGGGGCCACGGCATTCAATATGATGTTGGTGACCAGGACATTTGCGCTGCAAGGACAGCCAGATCTGGCGATTGCTTGTCAGAACTGTCCAGCTCTTCAGGATGGGTTCTCCTTGAAATGCCAGTCCGTAGGCGCATCCATGAAAGCGACACCAGAACACTGGACGACCAAGCTGTCGCATCTTCCTGATCAGCTTCTGAATTGCTTTGCCGTTCCAACCCTTTGCAGCGCCTGTAGGCCATTCCCAAGCGAAGTCGTTGCCAGCATCAAGAGAAATGCATACGGCTTCACTGACATCTTCTGCCCTCTTCAAATCTCTGAATTGCCTCTGAGTGAAGAGAGCTTGTTCATGTTCTGTTCGATGAGTCAGGTTGACCAAGGGGCTGATGCGGGTGCACGGCAAACTGACCCAAGTCATCCGAGGAGGATGGAGAGTGATCTCCTGCCTCAGGAGCTGTGTGCCAGCTCGGGTCTCTAAGTCGTAGCCCTCTCGGTAGTTAATCCTCTTGATGCTGTAGCCCTTGTGTTCCATCATCGAACTCAGAGAGCTGTTGGGGGCACACGCAACTTCCATGAAGTCAACACCAAGCTGCATTTGTGTCATCAGGCTCTGAACGGGTGCGAGAACCATAGTTCCGACCAAGGCGGCTCCCAAAGCCATCTTCTTGAGGGTTCCGGCTGGAACTGCTTGGCTGTTGCTGTGTGCTTTGGCTGTAGTCTGTGTCCAGGCTCGTGGAAGAGCGTCAGGTGTTGTGGTCAAAATCGTGCCATGCGCATCACGAAGATATGGCGAAGAATTGCGATCTGAAAGATCTGTCGTGGTGTTCGTTGTGTTCGTAGTGCCTGTCGTGTGACCATGGCAGTCGGCTGCCGGGTCGCTGCTGGATCCAGATGGATCATGGGGATTGTGAGACATGATGTCTCCTGTGCCTTCGGAGGCACTGCCATTCTTCATCACCTTCAGTCGCCACCATAGCGAGTCCAGTGAACTTCTCAGGCTACCGGCTCCTTGGACTTGTCGTCCTTCATCGGCATCAACTCGTCTTCCGACGTGATGTCCACCACCGGGAGATACTCGCCATTCATTGTCGGCCCAGCTGATGGGGCTGCTGTCGATGGGCTTGATCGTGACAGGGCTGCCATCATCTCCTTCTTGGCCTTGTAGCCTGCCATCTGAGCGATCTCCTCCTTGAGCACCGATGGGGATCCCGGCACTGTCGTCGAAGGACTTGGCTCTCGAGGAGATGTCTTCTTGTCGCCCTTCGCCTCCGTCTCCCTTTTCGGAGACACTGGCTTGCCGTCGGCTCGGCCGAACTTCTCGAGGCGATCCTCGTACTCCTTCAGAGTGAGGTTGAGGGCCATGGGAGTCTTCAAGCCCATCTGCAACATCGTGCCCTTGATCTCCATGATCTTGCCGTTGACAACATCGGCGCTCATCTCCTCCGGCCTTGTGTTCTTCTCCAAGGAGCTCAATGCCAGCCGGATGATCTGAGGATCCGGGCCCATTTGGCGGGTCTGCCCATGCCCTGCCTTCTTGACCACGTATGTGGTTCGAAGGCCGCACCTGGTACAAAGAGTCCAGGTGGCGAACTGGTTGGATCTCATCTTGCCGTCCTTGTGACCACCGAAGCAGGGGAATCCCGTATGGCGTGGATCGTCGCATGCCGATGGAGTCTTCTCTGGAGAGGTCTTGTCCATGCTCACGGGAACGAACCTGCCGAAGATCTTTGAGCCGTTGAGCCAAGAGCTGAAGACGACTCTCGATGGAAGGTGGATCACAAACATACGGATTGCCGCCAACAGGATGAATGCTCTTCTGCAAAAACTCTTCATGTGCTTGCGAACTCATACGTGAACATGGTGACATCACAAAAACTGACTGCTCATGTGGTGGCTGCTGCTCAAAAGATGCTGCGCTTTCAATGTTTTCAACTGTCGCCAGGGTCCAGACCTCTTTGGCCGAAGTCACTGGCGATGCTTCTGCTGCCAGGTCGATGGTCAGGTGACCTGACGAGAGAGCTTCCAGCTGAACTGCACTGGCTTCCTCCTTCTCAGAACCATGATGCTCTGCATCGGGCTGAAAAACAAACATGCCATTGTGGTAGGAGATGAGCACATTTTTCTTCCGAAGCAGCTTTGCTCCAATGAGAGGAGGAGTTGAAGCGCCAGTACCATCCAGTACGAAAAAGGACATGGAGCCTAATGAAGTTCCCTCCAAGTCCACTCGACTGACCGCTCTATCGGTCAGCCCGTTCCCAAAACGGAAAGTGGGCAAATTCTCCCGGGAAACAGAGTACGAAAAGCTGGCTGAATTCACCAAGTCGCTAAGGGCGTTGATGCCCACTGCATTTTCAGTTGCACCAGTATCGATGATGGCTCGAGTGGCTCCTCGTCCATGCAGGGTGTGGGAATCCCAATGCACAGTGAAAACCATTGGCTCTACAAAAAAGGATGCCTTGCCACCAGATTTGCCCTTGCCCTTGGAGCTCTTCCCAAAACCTTTTCCTTTCTTTCCTTTGCCCTTGCCACCAAAACGGTCAGGGCACTGAGCATAGCCATGGGTGTTCTTGCCGCAGATGAAGCAGGGACCGAACCCACGGGTCTTTCCCTTTCCACTGTCTCCCTTCTTTCCTTTCCCTTTGCCCAGCATCGAGGACGTAGGTGTCATCCCCTTGCCAGAAGCACTCTCAGGAGAGTAGTAACCCCTTGCTGCACGAACTCTTTTGACTGCATCACGGGCTTCACGGAGAGTTCTTTGGGCCTCATTCGCTAAGGCGAAGGCCTCCTGAAATTGCTTCTCCTCTGGCACCTCACTGGTAGCGTCCGGCTCGAAGTCATCAGGCCATGCTTCATCTTGCCAATCGAGTTCGACCCAATGATCACTCCAGTCTTGCCAGTAGGTGGGCTCATATCCATCGTCCCAACTGACGGGACTCCAATCATGTTGCTGCCAGTCAAGCTCCTCATATCCATCTTCCATAGCATAGGCCTCAGGGCCCCAGTCTTCTTCCAACATCCAGGCAGTACGTCGTCGTTCATGAGGTTGCTGTTGACTTGCTTCCACATCATCAGAAAACAAAGTCCGGAGGGCCAACCTCACCTGGTGATAGTGAGTACTGTTGGCCGTCTGCGTCAAGACGTTCTGTCTCTCAGAGGTTGAAAGTCGAGCGGCCTTCAACAGTCGATATCCTCTCAACTCATCCTCAAAGAACGAGGAAATCCGGGCGTCAGCTGATTCTGAAACCTGTCCTCTTGCTCCTGCAACTGGAGATTGTGAGGGAGTGGATGGAGGATCAACTCTCGTCGGCTGCGGCTGTCCAAGAAACGCGGCACCAATCAAACCACTCGTCATATTGCGAGATCCGGCTTTCGACACGCGTGCACGTTCCAATGACTGTTGCAGCTGAACAAAAAGGTCTTCTTCTCTCACTAGCAGCTCTGGAATGGATTCACGGGGTTGTCGCTTCAAATGATGCCAGGACTCGAGTCGGCTGAACGAGTCGGGAACTGGAAGTTGCTGAAGCGGAGATGCTCGAAGGACATCCAGCAAGCGAGACAACCCATCAGCATCTTCATAGTCTTCTGGAGGGAGATGCTTTACCACCGCCTTCGCAGCGCCAGACAATCTCTGCCAAACCTTCGATGCAGCTAACTTCTGCTCGCTATCTTTGAGAGATCTTTGGTACCACTTGCAAGCGATGGCGAATGCTTCAAAGGAAGAAGCATTTCCATCCCATGTCGGGATATCACCTCCACCAGCAGTTGTCGAAGATGCCATCCCCCTGGAGCAACAACTGCTCCGCTACCATGCACTTGGTAGGGAGCAAGGGGTCAAGCAAACAAAGGTACACTTCTCGATTTGTCGCTGTCCCACAGCGAAGCGCGCGACCATCAAACGGCCCTTTCTACCTTCTCGCTGAAAGTCTTGTGCCCACCCGACTTCGTCGGCGATCGATCAACCACTTGTGGCCTCGGTGACCTCAAAAGGCTCATGCCTACTCCTGAACATGTGTGGAACCTCCAGAGGTATCCCAGTACTCGCACAGTGCGATAAACGGGTTCCAGACAAACAACCTACTTGTGGCATCCACCAGGAGAAATCAAACATCTCTTCGAGTGCTTCTTCAAGTTTCAATCCAAGCCGTCCCAACATAGGGAATTTCAACAAATGGGAGCCTGACAGAGGCATCGCAGCAGAAGTGCAGCTGCGCTGCGTGAAAGATTGGAAGAACTACAGGGAAATGCAACGCAAGCGTCGAAAGGGTTTGCACGTGTAAATAGATGTGTCACCCAAGAACAAATGCATTGAAAAAAGCATAGCTGATGTTGGAACCGAACGCATTGTACCTATGCATGGCAAATATCTATAAATATATACATAATACTTGTTTGCCAGCATTGCTGGCTTGCATATATATATATATATACATACCCAAAACAAGGATATTCAATAATAGAATGACCAAGGGTTGATTGCGTTTTGCAGCTGTTCAGGGTAGATCGGGGTAGTAGTCATCAGCAATGGCAGCTATGGATGTGCAAGATATTCAATTTCTACTTTTGTTGCTACTGCCAGGGTTGGTGTTGGGCATCATCGGGACCCTCATGACTCAATATTTGATGCGCCGGGTTGCATTACACACAGTGGTGAAGGTGGATGCGGTGACAACTGGTAAAGCAGCCAAAGATGATGATGCGAGCATCATTTTCCCCAATGAACTTTATCAATCCAGCAGCGGACGTGTGCACAAAACATTCCGCTGCAGCAATATGAAAAGTTGGCAGAAAGTGCCAGCTTGTTCCAAGTGCTTCAAGCTTGCTTAGCAATAGCACTGAGATATCTTAGAAAGACAGGCCACGACTGCAGCTTAGTGTCTCAAAAGGGTGATATATTTATATAGACACAGAGAGAGAGAGAGAGCGAGAGTCTGGTGTGGTTGGGTCCAAGAATTGGGGTGCATATTTGACTGGATACATATCAAATAGTTGACATATCCTTGTTACAAATGAGTTAGGACTTTGGTGGTCGGATGAGTTAGGACTTGCTTGGGTTAATTCCTCACTCATGTGTGTAGGGATGGTGGACATGCCCTAGATAGACTCCAGAGATAGGAACCAAATAGGTGAACTCTGCCTGGAAATCAAAATCAAACTTGTCCAAATGTATATGTGTGTTTAAATGTATTTTATCAAAAATCTTGCAGATAGAATATGTTTCTGTGAAACCTCTTCTCGGCAGGACGGCAAACTATCTCAAGCTCTTTCTGGATCCATCCAAGCGGCAGCAGCCAAAGGCAAGGAAATCGCGGACAAGAATGACGCAATACAGAAACTGGCCAATAGTCAGGCTGGAAATCTACATGAGATTGCAGAGGAATTGGGCAATGAATGCAAAGTTGCCGCGATTGCAGAATCTGAAGATGTCACACAAAATTTTCTGGAAACAATCAAGTTTACTGGACCATCATGTTTGACATCCCAGTACTTTGTGTACAAAGGTTTGGTTCACATGTTGATGGGACGAAACGTGAATGAGAATCAAAACACCTTGGGAATCATTGCTGGGACTGATGGTGCAGCGATAGAGGTGTGCTTGGGTGCAGATGTTTCTTCAATCCTTGCGTGCAATGAGTTGAAAGAGCGGTGGGACAAATTGGGTTATGATATCATTGGTATTGTTGCCTGGGACGATAGTGCTACCGCTGCCAAGTACACAGACGCAATGGCACAGCTTCTGTCATTGAAGGAAACATCTTTCCTGTTGATGGTGTGCAATTCAAGCGGTGACCCTGACACATGGGAGTTCAATTCCGAAAGCAATGCTGGTGATTTTACAATGGTGGATATAAAAAGCAGGAATAAGAACCGACGGAAAGACATGGAGTACAAGGTTTTTCATGTCGATCGAGTTGGAGTTTGCTTTGAAGATCAAGCAAAATCTGCTGTTGCGAAAGCTATGGAAAAATATTTGGTTGAGAGTATGACCACTGACTCACCTGATGATACGTGTGCATTCTGGAAATGGACATCGCCTCCGGATGGCTATTGCTTCTGGCATGCAGTCTTAGCCGGATTGAATGATTCCTACAGACGTGTGGCGCGACGTGAAAATGGCTTTCCAGTGAATCCTCGTCGAGAAAAAGCAGAATCACAAGCAGCCAAGAACCTAATGATGACTTGTGTTGGCTCTGCAGATGCTGATGCTATGTTCAAAAACGGATATGTTGAGCTGCAACAGATTAGGGATATTGGTCTGCAACTCAATCTGGCTATTCGTGTCACAATTGAGGATGAGGCCGGCCAATGTATGTCACCTGTATGTGCACATGTAGTAGCAGTTGTTGCACATAGAATATATATATATACAGTATAAATATATACATTTACATTATTATTGTTTGATTTGTATATATACATATGTTGATATGTATATATATATATATGCATATAGGATCATATATATAGGTATATATATATATCCCTGCAGGTCTTTGCAATGCTCGGAGATGCTGAAGAAGTCCAGGATGATTTTCCACAAGATGCAATTCATGGTGTAAAGCGTGATGTCCCCGATGTTCATGTTTACTACCAGTGGATTATGCATTCTGAGAGTGGGGTGAAGTACAGTCATTATGATTTGCTTTTGAATGCCAGTTCTGCTACGGAAACCAAACAGACTATCAATTTGCCAGCTCAAGCAGAGTTTGCAGCATGCAGCAAATCAATGAGCAAACAAGAGCAAATCGAACAATTTCTGAACCCTGCTACTTATGCTGGCCGCACCTATCAGTTTGCAAAGTTGGAGGGGAAACTAGTTCCCTGTGTGGATCCAAATTCATTCATGAAGCAGGCAAATGCTGATGATGTGCAGACGTTCTTTGCTCCTGACTCTTATGAAGGGAAGACCAAATATACATTTCCACCGCTGCCGCCTGGTAGATTGACAGGTCATGCTGATTTGACTAGAGAAAGGTTTGAAAAGCACTTCAATATTAAGAAGCTTCACCAACAAGATCAACAAGAAGCTTTGGATCCCACTGCTGTTGCAAAGAATGGCCAGACAGAGTTG
>CAXAMN010004446.1:569128-586039 GCA_963970005.1 Durusdinium trenchii
CCTCGGATTGCTCCAGAAACAGCTCCACAACAAGAAGCTTTGGATCCAATTGCTGCAGATGCAGCGTGTGAAACCAATGCTCCAGCAGGTCAGCCCAATGCTGATGGGAGCCACCATCATGCTCAAGTATCAGTTTCCGTGCATTCTGGATCCGAAGTGCCTGAGGTCGCTGCAACACCCGGAGTTTCAATGCCATCCATGGAGAATGTTGAAAGAGATATTGCACCAACTCAGTCTGAGCACAAGAGTACCAGTGAAAGTACTAACACATCAGGTGTTGGCAATGCCGGTTTTGAAGCGCCAAACCAGGTTTCTGAGGTGGAGCACTTGCAGATAGAATATTCTGAGAACCAGCGGTCAGATGATATTGAGGAACAACTCACTCCACAAACTGATTCGAAATGTGATTCCACCAGTGCCGACATTGACAAGACCAATGCCGCTTGTACACCTGGTGTTGTTTCAGAGAAGCTTGACAACACAGAAGCCTTGACAGATGAATGCTCCTTGCAAGAGAATCCGTCTGCAGACACATCAACAGCAGGAGAGCAATTTCTCTTTAGGCTTTTCCAACCTCTTTTGAATGGCAGCATCGTTCCAAGAGATGAGGAACCCTATGACAACACATCGTCAGCATGTGAAGATTGTGAAGTTGAAGCGCATTCACCGTCACACAAAAATACAACTGATGTTGAACAAAAACCATTGGAGATGGAGAAACAATGTTCACAGGTGGAACCTCTTGCCATGGTGCCAGTTGAGAAAGACCAGCAGAATTGTGAATCAAAGCTGGAACCTCTGGCCATGGTGCAAGTTGAGAAAGACCAGCAGAAGAGTGACTTGTGCTTTGCTATGAGGTTGTCAGGTGACATAGTTGACACGATGTTGAAATCAAACACAGCGTACTGTGTTTTCAAATGGAAACACAACCTACGAGCAAAAACCAAGATATGCTTTGTACAGGCTGAAGATGGCAAGGTGATTGCAACTGCACATGTTTCTTGCATAGATAGTATTGAGTCCCCCAGAGATCTCAGAGCGCATCAAGCATTTCAAGATGCAACAGCAGAGCAGAGAGACTCTTGGCGTACATTTGTTGCCCAGAAGAAGAAGAAATTACATGTTTGGAATTTCTATGGCTTGCAGAGGCTCGATGTTCCACTGGAGCTGCCACCATCTAGAGGAAGAAGTATGTGGATATCCTTGCATGACTTGAGGCCTTTTGTAGATAAGGCAATACCTGGCATGGACTTGCATGAAACATGTGACTTCTTTATCAAACGGCTTTCGGACTTTGATTCCAACAAGTTGGGGGAACGTATCCGGGCTCTTGATGGCAAAACCATTACTATTGGCAGCACATGCAGCGGCACTGACATTTGTGTCAGTGTGATGAAAGCAACTATGGCAAAGCTGAATGAGGTGTTTGGCGTTTCTGGGTTGCATTTAGGGACATTCTTGTGCATCTATACAAGTATATATATATATGTATATATATGTTATATATATATATATGAATGTTTCATACCTGTTTTTCTAATTGTTGCCTTTAGAAATATATTCTATATACATACTATTCAGAACGACAAATACTTTTCAATACCAATGTATGTACATATATATAGAGTACACATATGGAGTTTTATAGTCAGTACCAATCTGAGGTTCAGGTGAACATTCACCATGAATTCAGTTGCGAGATTGACCCGCTCAAGAGGCAGTTCATTGTGGACTCTCAAACAACACCAGAAAGCAAGCCTAGCTTTCATTTGTTTCAAGATGTGGAAGTTTTCCATATTGGCTCTGGGTTTTGTGAGACTTGCAAATGCAGCCACGCAGTTCCGTCTGCTGTGGACCTATTGTTTGCTGGCCCTTCATGCAAAAACCTTAGCCAGATGTTTTGCGAGAGAAGGGACTACATGGACTGCTATGAGACCGGTACTGGATCCTCAGGGTTTACATATCGACATGGAGTCATTGATGCTATCAAATCTACCAACCCAGCCGTGCTCTACTTTGAAAACGTGACGGGAGTCATACAATCCAGGGCGTTGAAAGACAAATCAAAAACTACACCACCCATTGAGGCAACCTGGCATTTGTTGCAAATGTTTGTAAATGTGTCAAAGATGTGTTTGTTTGCTTTTGTATATAGTGATATGGATCAAATGTTGCAGATAGAATATTTTTGTGGTTGGGGGTGATGTAGTAGACCTTGAATTAGTCTTTGTTGCAGATAGACTATTTCTTTTCTGACCAGGTGATGAGGTCCGACTTGGAAGCGCTTGGCTATATGTTGGAGTACGGCCCTGTAGACAGCCAGAAATATTTGCTGCCACAAAGAAGGAACCGCATATATGCTACTGCAGATGTAGAAAATGGCCAGTCTGTTGAGGAGTATCAAGCAAAGATGACGGCAACCATGGATGCAATGTCATCAAATTTCATCATTCCAGTGGATTCAATCCTAGATCCCGATTTGCCTGGAGAACCTCTCACTATAGAGAGACAAGAACACTTACGGAAAGATGCAACTGAGCGTGCTTCGGATCCACATCACGGCGAACATGTTTTCATTGATGGTAGCACTTCATCCTCTCGAAAATCTGAGTTTGCTACGGATGTATTCACGTGCATTAGACCATCTCATGGTATCTATTCTTGCAAACTTGGCAGATGGGTTACTGTTGGAGAGATGTGGGCAGCTCAGGGATTGTGGGCGAACAACTTTGAGAACCCAGAAGCGGTGGATGAAATGCTAAAGGACACGAAGGCTGCTCAGGACCTTGTCGGAAACGCATTTTCATCAACAGTTATGCAGGCAAAGGTCTTGGCATCGATTGTCCATAGTTGTGGTTGGGAGAGCGTAGGGCATGGCACTATGCGGCAGCAAGAACAAGTGGTAGTGGTGTCCGAGCTGGATAGCATAGGGAAAGGATCTGGATTGAGTACACCACAGGCTTCATATTCTTCCTCTTTGAAAAGATCAGCTTCATCATTCTCTGGTGCCAGCGGTAGTTCCAAGAAACCACTTGACAAAAGGGAAAGCCCAAGTGTTGTGCAGCCAGAAACAGTGAAGCGTCGCAGGTATTGTGGTAAGTCCAAGCCTAGACTTGAATGTGAGAAAGCATCAGCAAACTCTATGGCTTATCTGAGTCAACCTGGGTTGTCGGGTGATGCTTGCAAGGAACATGTTGAGGCACTTCGTGTAGCAAGCGCTGGCATCAAGCGAGCAGCATCTGATCAGCAGGGGGGTGGTCCCAAGAAGAAAAAGAGAACATACAAATCGAATGGAAAGATTGCAAGAGAAGGCAAAAAGGGGGTTGTCAGCATATACCGGAAAGTTGAACTTCTCAAGGTACCTGGGCTGTGTCACAGCACAATTTCTTTGTGTATATATATATATATGTCATTGTGAATCTATGTATGTGTAGAAAAAGAATATTTGTTCCAAAGGGAATAGGTTTTCTTATATATATATATAGAGATGTTTTTTTATATGATACATATAATGAAATATGTTCCAGGTGTTGCACTTAGAATATGTTTGGGTTCACCTGCATCAGGAGTACGAAGAGCTGAAAGCAAATCCTGAGATCAAGTTTCCTGAAAAGCATATGTTGAAGTTTCTGAAGCGCAAGGAGTGCTATCAGGGCTGTTTTTCTAAATGGCAGCGCCAAAGACAGGATAACTCATGGGATGCATTCGTTGATGTGGCACCGGAGCTATCCAAGCAACATTCAGAGATCCCCAATGCCTTCAGAAGTACTCTAAATATCAGTTGCTGCAAGTGGAATGGCAGCAAATACGGCAAACTGGCTCCTACACACATCATTCCAGACCCACTAGCACTTGCAATCGAGAGCATGCTGGTGGACGCTATGACTACGGGGCAGGAAATTGGGTTGGGCTACATCACAAAAACCATGAACTTTATGATCAACCTATGGAATGAGCATATCCATGACATTGGTTCGCGCATGCAGGGTGTGTTGCAAGATCGCATCGATTCTGGTGAGCATGTTGAGTCTTGCATTGCACTTGGCAGCTACAGTGAATCAGACCAGACCATGTCAACAACTGATCCAATGAAGAAGCTGGAACAGATGCTCCGTACTTGCGAATTGTCAACGACACATGACGGCAGAAGGATTCTTGGTTGTGATTTGATTATATATATATATATATATGCAAGTGTAGTTCAGCATATTTTTCAGAGAAGATGTTGCACATAGAATATCATGAATATCCTTTTAATTTCCCAGCTGTGCCAGGCAAGCTGCTATGAAACTTTGCAAGAAGCTGGGATTGAAGAATTCTTCCGTATCCAAGCAATCCAAACATTTGAGCTACACGCATCCAGCAATGGAGGCAGTGAGACGGTTTGTGGACAAGGTCACCTCCACAAACTATGTAGATGGGAGATTGGTTGCAAACTTCGATCAGGTCTGGAGTGTGCATTATGAACCACCCCGCAAACAATTGCACAAACCGGAGGAAGACTTGGGCAAACTGGTTCCTCATTGTCCTTCAAGATCTTTTCAGAAAATCATTACACAGCTTGAAGTCTACATGGGTATTGATACTTCTGGTGATGAGATCTCAAAAAAACGCAAGCAGCCGTGCCAGCCAGTGACGTTGAATGCAGCAGGGAGCATGAACCCAGTCGACTATGCCAGAAACGCACGTACTTGTACAACCCTATCATGGCGAGATGGTGATTTAGGACGTTCTTGGATCACCATAGCACCTGGATCAATGTCACATCCTCAGTTTTATTTGTTCTATATTCAATCAATGCACATTCTTGCAGATAGAATATGTATCAAAAGAATGTTATTTAACATATTTTTGTAATATCTATACATATATATATATGTATGTAAAGCCAGCATTGCTGGCTTATTTTGGTAATATATATATATATATGTTTCTTGAATAATATATACATTTATTTCACACTATTATTTTTTACACTCAGGTCTGTGCAAACAGTCAGCAGAATGAATGAAAAGCTGAAAGATGTATTGCAGATCTCTACGTCTCATCATGGACCCAGCCACATGTGGACGGCTGAAACATTGGGTGATTACTTGAGGTTTCTAGCGATAGAGTTGAGAAGAAAAAGAAAGAAACTGGGACTTGATGCTCGTTCCAAAGCAATGATCATCATGGACAAAGCACCGCAGCATGCATCCAGCACTTTCAAGAAGCTTCGGGAACGCTTTGAAAGAGATCAGAACTGCATCTTGCTGCATGGCGAGAGCTTCCACTTGGTAGCAGTACCAGGAGGCTTGGGTTTGGGTTGCGCAATGTGCATGCAGCAGGTTTAAGTATATAATGAGTTTCAAACAAATGTCGCACATAGAATATGGATTCAACCAGCAGTTAAAAGAAATTACATATATATATATATATGTGTGTGTGTGTGTTTGTGTTGATTGTTTTTGAGATATCATGATTTGTATGAAAGTTTTTAAGTTATCCAAACATTTGTGGCGATCAAAGCTTCAGCATGTGTCATCAGGCTGGGGGGCATGTGGAGGCCCCAACGACGGCTTCCATGGCTTCTATCACGGTCTAAGACGCAGTGCAATGAGAATGAGAGTGGGTATGGGGGATAACCCTGTGCTTCGACGTTCTCTTCTTGACTGTTCCATCAGTGTGGACGGCAACTTCCGCTTTGAGCTACTAGCTTGATTTGATTGTGCTTGCGTGCCAGCAATGGTTTTGAATATATTTATTGTATATATATACATATTGTATATGCCTTTTCTCTATGTCGTATGTATCATATATCGTATGTATTGCATACTTTTTTTATATTCTATCTGCAACCAATGCCAGGCTATCTCATGAAGGAAGCCTTGAATGTGATGCATGGGCGCTGCATCAATTGCGGAACTATCAGCAAGGCAAGCTGATCATGTGGAGTTGGATATCACGTGGTATGGTCCCGATGCAAAAAATAGCAGAGTGGCATTTTGACAATGATCTTCAAGCTGCTGAGCTTGCAATGTCGCAAGCCAGGGATGGCATGGCCAAGCTCTACAGCCTGGATGACATACCAGAAACTCCCAGCTCAGAACTTCCAGAACCTCAAGTTGAAGATGACAACATACGCTTGGAAGGAGAGGCAGTGACATTTTGGGCAATCGCTGACCCAAATGCCGCTGATGCTGAGCCTATTCCTTTACCGCAATGGTTTCAACTTCCAATCGACAATATCATACTCACCTGGAAGAAGGAACATGAAATTTGGGGCCAGCGACTTGATAAAAGAATTGCACAAGGAAAAAACGAGTTGCCACCAAAAGCAAAACTAGCATATGAGTCGTGGATGAGTGATTCGGAAAGAGTGCTGGTACTGGACAAGAGCAAGCAGGCAGTTGTGAAGAATCCTGAGAAGAAGTCTCAAGCCACTCTGAAGCGAACTTGCATCGCTCTGGTGATCCATCCAGCCATTGATTCCAATGACCTTTGGATAAAGGCAGGAACAGGAAAGAAATGGACTTTGAAACTCCTACGTGGTATGTCCGCATATGACACAGCAATACCAGCAGAAATTGATCATTTTGCAGGCGGGGCAATGTTTCATTCAATGTGTGTGTGCGTGTGGTATGGGCAAGTGCAATTGACAATGATTATATATATAATCATGTTTTCTTTGTGGTTGGTTGTGATTTTTGTATATATATAATACTATATATTCTATCTGCAACATTGCAGGTGATCTAGCAGTTGGCGATGCATCCAAGAAATTGGAGAAGGACAACATCCTAGATGATGATGATGAACAGTTTTTTCAAGACATTCAACCAGAAGACCACGAATTCAACGATCCAATGATGAAGGCAGCTGGCGATCACTCCGATGAAGATCTCGATCCGGCCCTTCATAGTGGTTGGTTGTTTGTGGACAGCGATAGCGATGATGGCGAGCCATCAGCCACCATCGCATGTGAGCAGTCCAAAGTCACTAGAGCAAGAGTTTCCGAGGAAAGACCGGAATTTCAGTCCTTGGCGAAGCTTGGCTTGGTGGAACGGCCCACTGGATGTACAATCGGCATCCATCCAAAAGCGATGGTTTGGAGAGCATCTGCCTCTGGATGCTCGCATCATGGCAGGTCATTCACACCAACATGCGGAAGGACAGCCAAGCAGGCACTGTTGCGTGTGATTGAGCTGATGCTGGAAGACCATCTGGTGAAAGAACCCAAGGATAGGTTGGCGAGGAAGCAGTTGGGCAGAGTTGCAGAAGCGCGTGCAGCGGAGCCAAAGCACAGTGACTGAAATGACATCTTGCAGCATGTGCATGCCGGGGAGGAAAAAGAGAAAGCGAGATGGTTGGGACTTGATTATTACAATCATTATGTGAAAGGGCCAGAATCTTGCAGATAGAATATTTTTGCAGGCAACGGGAGTCGATATATAGTTCATGGTGTTCTGGTGCTCAACTTATATACTAACCGCAAACTGTTGGTATGTATTACAAGTACAATATACTTTCATGTTTCAAGGTTTATAATACAGGCCAGCATTGCTGGCCTTATGTATAAATATATACCAGCATGTAAGGTTGTAGATATAGACATAAACATGTGTGCTTAGCTCCGTTCATACACAAATCAATGACACATCTATATTTTATGTATATATATATATGTGACATATCTTTGTGTTATAAACAAAATATAGTGTATATATCTAAAATATTCTATGTGCAAAAAAAATATTCTATCTGCTAGCTTCAAAAGAATTAGTTTTTTTCAACTCGAAAATATTCTATCTGCTGACTAATTATTTTAGTATATTCTATCTCCCTGAACGTTACTATAAACACATGTAAATAGGTATTGATTCGATGAAACCTGGGGGGGCAATGGCACTAGAACTGCAGGCATGCAAAAACATGTAACGTGTTTCCCATCTATAATTCATTATGGCTCTCTCTCTCTCTCTCTTGTTTGCAATTTCCAAAAAGAAGTGAAGGAACAATCAAGTCATATGAACGCACTCGTGTCCTCAGACTTCTTCGGAGCGCTCTCCTGAAACTCGGTGAAGCAGTCAGCCAAGGACTGGCGACCACCAGTCGGTGACGCCATGTTTCTCCACAGCACCAGTTGCTGGAAAAGTGATCAAGTTGGATTGGACTTATTGGGACTGTTTTCGTGTAGATTCCGATACATACCCGACACTCATACCAAAGATACTCAAGACATCTGAAGACTGTAATTTCTCTTGGCCAAAGGGGAACGACATTGTGTGCTTGCGTTCAGTCTGAAAGTAAAGGAACAGCATTGAACAGTGCAGCCAAAGCATGCCAAAGCCAAAGGCAATCTATGTAGGCAGTCTCTTCCAAAGCAGCAAGTTTGTTCTCGACCTGCATGTGAAAGGTTGACAAATACAGTTACACCTAAATGGGTGTTGTATCACTGTATCACCTATGTATAGACTGTGTTTATTTGTTCTGTTAGACTTGGAGTTGTTGGAACTTTAGGAAGACATATATAGTCTATATAACTTATAAACATCAAGATTGATTGCTGTAAAAAAAATAGCGGCTTCAGCATGCTCTTCCAGCACCCCTACATCACCCGGCCATTCCCCAAAGAAGGTCGGTCTTTGCCCAGGCTGTCCTCTTTCAATGCGAGATCCTTCGGAGCTTTCTTTGGCTCCTCTGCCGCCTTCTCCAGGCACACCAACCTTGGTACAACCACCCCAGGCCCTGCGAATGCTCAGCATTCAGGGAACAAGTCCTATTCTAGATGAGGCACAGTACTGCACAGCAAAGAAAAGGTAGAATATGGTAGAATGAAACCATCATGTGAGTGACGAAGCCACCTCAAGTGCAAAGCACCAGTGATAACACAATATACCTAGATCTTCAGTCCGGCACTTTTACAGGGTCCGGCGCCGGACTTCCAACTCCGGCGCTTTTCTGGATTTGGTCCGGCGCTTTTTCCAAGTCACTTTATGTGGATTCTCCAGGCGGTGCATTCTTTGTGGTCTGCATTTCTTTGAAGGTAAACCCACTACTGATGCAATGATTTTGTTTGCAAAGTGTGCTCGTTTGCCTGTTCCGCTGTTTTCTCATTCCACCGGTTTCAGCATGGTTCACACTGGATCAATCAGATCCGTTTAGGTGATCTTCTATATGAAATCGGATGAAGCCGGTACAGTGCGATGCACCTGTTGAAAGACCCAAGTGGGTGTACCTAAGCTGAAAGAGCATAGGCAAAAATGTACTCCCATTGTTTCAGGATGTCGGGGCACTGGGATATAGTTCTAGCTGCGCAGGTTTGCAGAGCCTGCCGGACAAGTTTTGGGCTGTGGAACATGTGTTGTTCAGAATCTCAATGTTTGGCAAAGAGTTGTCAAAAAATGGCACGTCGTAACTCCGGCGTAATTTCCCGTAATTCCGGCGTAATTTCCCGTAACTCCGGCGTAATTTCCCGTAACTCCGGCGTATTTTTTTGGACTGAGTCTTCTGCAGGCTTTGATTGTGAACAGTTTTTCACAGAAGAGTTTTGACAGGAACCATGAGTTCTGCATAGTTCTGCTACTACTTTATTGGGGGGCCGTCCTGAGGCAAGCTTTCATGAAACATTGAGAAGCATAAGAATCATGGAGAGCAGCCCACTTTGTAAAAAAAACACTTTAGAGACACGGTTGCAGAGAAAGAGGGGTTCCTTGCCACATACTCCTTGTTTTTTTCTTGGAAGTCTTTGCTTGGGCACAAGTTGCTTATATTGTGTGATGGTTTTGCTCTTAGGCCATTCGCAAGATGGGGCGAGGGCAATGGGAACGGGAAGGTTCGAGTGTGCTCCAGAAAAACTACTCGCGGCGCAAAGGCAGTTTCCTTGTGTATGATCCAACCTTTTATCATCTCTGTTTTTCAGAATCTTGGATCCGGATGTTTTTTCAGCTCTCCGGCTCTTTTTTCGGAATCCGGCGGAAAATTTTGCCGGATTGAGGTCCGGCACTTTTCTCCGCCCAAAGGAGGATCCAGGTATAACAAACATATACAAAAATACTGCAAGACCAAATGGCACTGGCACCGAATCGACCCTGGCAGCGCACCCCGCGTCCTTCGGCCATGGCGCTGCTCCACCTTCTCCTCGCTCCGCGTCGCCCGACGCCGACGGATGGGCCAGGCGCCCACCGTCCGCCAGGCTCCCTGGCTTCGACCAGCTTCAAAAGCGGCCATTGAGAATGATTGAGATATCTTTGCGGTCCTATAAATAGGTTACAATATGAATGAATAGAATACATGACATTATAGTGCTTGCATTTCACCCACCTCTCTGTGCCAACAACCAACGAGGACTGGTTGAAAGCGCTCGTAAACGTACATCAATGCCGAATGCCCCTTGTCAAACCCCCCTCAACAAGGACCAAATATAGAAAGCACTACTATAAGCACCCTCCTGCACCGGATACCAGGTCTGTCTCCCGGATGAGAAGGATCCTCCTGCACCGCGTGGATCGGCCTTTTGAGACTTTGGACTCCTCATCGCCCCAAAACGGTAACAAGAAGCTACTAGGGTCTCCTGCATCGCTCCTGGCATCGCTTGAAGCTACTAGGAGCCCCCAACCAGTCCCCTTCACCTCGCCTTCACCACCTCCTGTGCCAGGAGCTCCGGGGAGCCCGTCATCAGCACCAGGCGGCCATCCGGCCGTAACACCCGGGAGGCCTGGTGCAACGCCACTGGCCATGCATGGCTTTTGAACCAGTGTCGTTCGGTCTCCAATTTGGGGACCTTCAAGGTCCAGAATGTTCTTCAAGAGTTTTCAACAGATTCAAGAAGAGTGTTGCTCAGGTTCATCTTTAATAGGTCTTTGAGTTTGGGATTCTGATCAGAAAGGAGAGGCCGGGCCCTCCACCACCTTCTGTAACAGGTGTCTGCATCTGTTGAAGGTTGTATATAAGTAGTTGATAGTAGTTGTAAGTGTGCATTGGGCAATCTACAACAAATCAATCATGGTTCGAAGGCTTTTGGGATGTTTTGCGGAAACAGTGGACACTGGAAACACCCAGAATCAGGACCAAACACGCTGGATGTTCCCTTTGGGTTCATGAAATTCCATCCATTGTCCATGGTCATGTGGCATGCACTCCTGCAACTGCAGAACATGCATCCACTTTGTGCTATTATTATCTAAATAGGGTCTTCTGCATGAAGCTAAGAGAGTCAATGAATCTATGCACGACCCACCAACTGCCAATGATCTGAACACTGAACACTGATGTCCTCCATACTTCTGTCATCTCAAACTCTGGCTGGCTGGCAAACAAACATCAGGTTCTGGCAGATTTGACGGGTCGAACACTAATTACACAGCAACAACCAAAGCCTCTCAAACTGAGAGCTGCTCAAGACACAAGTTTTACTGAGATCCACTATCGACTGGAATAACGGCCTCCGCGACTACTCGCTGGCAAAGCAGGCTGCGCTCCTGACTGATTGCACGACTGATCTACCATCAACAACACTGATGTATCAGTAGCTCGCGAATGTATGCATGGTATGCCATTACAATGAGGTTCTTGAGTCACCTCTACCCAAACACTCCATGCATAGCATTGTATGGTGTATGGATATGCTTACATTGACCATGGAAACCTCCTGAAACCACCCAATGTAGGTGCAAATGTCATACATGGGGTGTCTGGCATTTATATGGTGTTGTTCGTCATATTGATCAATACATGCAATATCATGCAATATCAATGAATGTTCAGCCAATTCAAATGAGCAAGAACACAACAGTTGGAAATAGCAGTGGCTTGTAGCTAGCCACCAAATTCGTCTAGGCGCTGGAGCTTCACTGAACTACACACAAACATGATTCCAACATGTGGAAAAGCCGTGTATACAAATCCCACTTCAATCATTGTACTGTAGTACATATCAGAAACAACCAGGCCGAACTCGCCCAAGCAAAGATTAAATACAATGCAACAGTAACATAAACATCAATTATGTTGCTCGAATACGGCGGGTCGCCACCTTCAACCCATGCTCAGTGCTCTGTTCTGAAAGGTTCGAGGATTGCATGGTGTTTTGCCTCCGATGAGGTGCAATTTTTGATGTGTTTGTTTGACTGCTTACCGTTAAATCATGCTACATCAGGAAGTGGATCTCAAAGGACTACAGGTGGGTCATCCTTCCTCCACCTGTTTGCATGTCTATACAAATAAGCAGGATCCACCATGCGGTCGTTTGCAAATACAAATGACGAGAAGTTCCTTCAATCGAGCAACATCTCCACAGAACTGATTAACATCTCAACAGTCTGTGCTGGTTTTGCGCGTCCTCGGTTGTGCCAGCATTGGGCAAATCAGACAAGAAGGCGTCTGCTTCCCCTGCATGCAAAATAAGTGGGAATGGCAAAAAACGAAAACAGCGGGATGGAAACATCCCGTCTACACTAAGTATAGTCTAGTGGGTCTTGCAGAACAAAAAAAAGAGAGGCGTACAGGGAAATACAGCCTGCGCTCCGAATAGACGAAAGCCTTCATAAGCCTTCGATGCGTCATATAGATGATGTCATACAGCGTACAGGAATACAATGTTTGAAACCCCGGCTTCTCGCCGTTTTACGCACCAAACCACCCGACTTCTCTCCAAAAAGAATGGACCAATGGACCAGCACGAGCAGCACTTCGAAAGCAGAACGTACTCTCTGCACGTGCAGAGCACGGTCTTCACTCACCTTCGACCCACGGCCCCCCCACCGTCGCCGAGCGGAAGATCTCCACCGTCGCCCCGCGAAAGCTCCAGGCGGCCCCCGATCTCTGCAGCGCGAGCGAGGGCCGCCTCGTGGGCGTTCGATGATGAAAGACGCTTCGGAGCATCCGTGTGGGTTGGTGAGTGAGGAATTTGACAAACAGGAGTTGAGCCAGTTGTTGTCATGTGGCTTGAATGAATTTGCAGCAAGTAAAATTAGAACCTAAACAAGCCTGCGACGTTGGCACGTTGGAGTGAGGATTTCAAACTTCAAATGTTCGGGGATGGTGATGGTGCTGGGAACCCGATAACTCCTTGGCTATCACTATTTGAAAGCATATTGTAGAACATCATCATTAGGCACCAGTGCAGAAACGCAACAACAGATTAACTAAACACCATCTAAACACCTATATACTTGCCCATACAGTACACGCAAGTGCCCATCAGTAGTTCGACTGTTTATAAGCCACATGGCCATCTACAGCATTACATTCTCTCCGAAAAAAGCTTCTCTAGAGTACATTACGTTTGCTGGCTGTCAAACATCTGAGTTCTCTGGTTTCCACCTGTCTGTGCTGAGGATCTGCTCCTCATGGTTTGACCAAGCACCCGATCCCAGCATACCACCAGTATCGATCCGAGTGGCATGGAGAATCTTTGGTGAGGTGAATTTTTGATCGCGGATGGAATTGTCACGACATCCCTAAGAATGGACCCTCTTTGAGGACTCAAATCTTGCCGGTTTGCGGTCCGAAAGATTCCGAAAGCCACAGGAAATCAGAACCTCCTGAGGTTCGGTTCTTCCAATGATGGCGAAGCTTGTGATGCTGGTGTGCATGGGTCTGTCGATACTTACTATCAGCCTGTGAGCTGCTCAGAACCCGGCACTTGCTTCAAGGCATCAACGGCTCGCACCCGGCCTGTCGCACATCTTGGCCAAGCATGCGAGAAGGTTCCTGGCAGAGTGCCCAGTGGAGAGATAAAGTAGCAACAACAGGGTTGGGTAAGCTGATTGATAAAACCATTCTGGAAGCGGGGTTTTATCAATGCCAATTAACTGCCATTGCAGACCACTTGACAGCGACTCAGAAGCAACCTGACTGTGTTAACAATGCTGGCATTCTCGCCTTGGGCCACAACTCCTGCGCCAGCTTCAACAAGGATCCTTGCCCACAGCAGGGATCCACCACTGCATGGCCCCGCGCAGCTTCAGAGGCCAAGAATGCCATCGCGCCTGTGGCATCCCACCGTCCGTCGAAGCCGAAAACAACGGGGAGGAGGAGAGGTGAAGGAAACTCAGTGAGGTGAGGTGAACACACAAACCGGTAACCATTCCTCAAGAAGAACACGACGAAGCTTTCCCGCAATCAAGGCACTCAACCAGAAAAAATCATTCTCAAAGTTTCAAAATAATCAGCCCCGGAACTCCAAAGAATGGTGCTGCAAAACTGAGTTTAAAAGACCGCAGCAAGCCCAGTGGCGCATGGCGTCTCTCCGCCTCGCAGGGCCTCAGAGGGGCGGACCTGGCACCTGGCGTCCTCCAGTCCCATGGCCAAATAGTCCCGACCTGAGCGACTTCGGTCGAGGCGAAGTTCCCATCGAGCACGCTCCAGTGCTGGTGAGCATGGTTCGTTTCGGCGGAACGGATTCGGAACCATGAAGCGACACATGTTTAGAAGCGCTGGGGTTGCGGAGCAGTACACACAAACCAACCGCGAAGCTAAGTGATTGCCAATGGAGGGTTACTTCGCGGCCTTCTTCAATGCAGAAACTGCACCTATGGGCACACTTCCCACACTTCCACACCATAGCTGAATCTAGGTCTAGGAGTCTAGGACAATCTCACAAGCAAACGATGCATGTAAAGTTCACAAAACGACCCAAACAACGGCACCCACATCTTCTCCGAGCAGCCCAAGTGAACAACCAAGGTGACATCTGGCCTGCAATCTTCTGCGGAGATAGGACAATTCTTGCGGTGTAGGAGCCCCAAGCGAACTGGACAGAACACAAATATTCTGGTGGTAGCACCTCTTGGCATTTGGAAATGGAGAACATATGCTTCGTCACTCTTCTTGGTATCTATCAGGAAGGGTGGCATCTTTGCTTGAGTCTGCGCTTGGTGATTTAGTCAAAGTGTGTAAACTGCAATATGTGTGTAAAGTGCACCAATGGGCAGGAACAACACTAGGGACCTCCCACCATCAAGTCATAAGCGGGGCCGCCCAGCACTTTGAATACAGTCTTATGACCTAGTACCACTGATTATGTCTTGCGTAGTTGAACCATAGAAATCATCATACCTGCCCACGCTTCAAAGTATATCTTGCTTGGTGCTCGATCAGTTGAAAGCCACCAAGGTCTGGATACCTTCTGGAGTCTGCATCCAAGCTAAAATGCAGATTGAACGGGGTCACGTTGCAAGCCAAGTCAGCTCCCTTTCACTCCAATCTTCTGAGAGGTGCGCATGGGAGCCCTGGTCTCTGAAATGCACATCTGGGAGTGTCTTGGATGTTCATCTTTGAACATCTCCCACCCTGAACAAGGCCTTTGGCCTTGCAAACAGCAAAAATACATGCTCAGGTCCATCGTTTCTCCAGGACAGAACATGTGATGAGACGCCATGACCTTGCTCGAGCATGCGGCTAGTAATTAGCTAGCATGCGGCTAGCAGGCTGCCAACCACTAGTTTTTGATAGTTTTTGTAACTCAGGGAACACATGTCTGGTTTTCTGGAGGCGTGAGTCTGTCCTTCTGCCTGGAGCATCGGCTACCACCTTCCTTCCACTCGTGCCGCGGGGAGACCCTGCGGCACCGGAAAACCTCAGATGTGAAGCGTACACCAAGATTTGTGTGATCCTTTCACCGGATGCGATGCCAGTTCAAAGGTTGTGCGTTCGGTTCCATCATACTCTGAAAAGGAAGCGTGCACACGAGACCAGCATGACGCGTTACAACCGTAGACCAGCATGCTCGCAAAGACCGGCTAAAAAAACTGCGGCCCGGTCCAAACCGGTGGCTGCTTGCAGGTTTGATGTTCGGAGACTCGGAGACTGGGCACGGTGGCCACCATGTGGCCAGGCTCAAAGTTCATGGCTGTGGAGAGGGGCACCCGGTCGGCTTGTAGGGCAATACGTTCCTCCTTCAATACGTTCATCTGACCGACCCATCTTCCCTACTAGTAGAGATATGATATGTTGGAGCTGGACTTGGGTCGTCTTGGTCATCCACAAACTGTTGCAAGTGGTCCAAATTAAGCAACCATGAAGGCAGGTAGTTTTCTTACTTGGGGTCGGCCTAGCATCTGAATGTCTTGCAGGTCACCTAGTTCCCATTGAGCCCATGAAGCCTCGAATGTACGTGTGTAATATATATATATAAATATCTGTAGTATTCTATAGTCTATATACTACAAAATGCCTTAAATGTATATATATATAATATATATATATATGTACATGGCTGCACCGCAAGGACTTCAAACAAGACCTGCCGGGGTATATTTCAAGGCTTACCAAAGAATACATGCTCCCTTCATCAAACTGCAAACAAGCCAGGCGCGACTGACCATATGTCGTAGTCAGTGACTGACTCCGGTGAAGAGCTGTTCGGTCCATGATATATCCAGGACCAAGCAGCTCAACCCCTCTGGTCAACCTGGCCTCCTTCCAACATTCCAACATGGCTTTCCATGGCATCAACCAATTTCAATTTCAGTTTAAACAATCAACTGCCGTGAACACCGACCAGCAAAAGGACCAGGTCGGGCGGCCAGGGGTATTGGGGCCATCACCTCGGCACAAGGCCTTGTCGGCCTAAACGGCCATCTGCTTCACCTTGGCAGCAAAGGCTTTGCCATGCGCCGCAGCCTGGCGCCAGCGATGAGGTCGATCGATGCCCACGGCAATGACCGGCCGACATATCCGTGGAGTGGTGCTACTTTTTGCCGTCGCTTTCGGATATTTTGACTGAAAACATATTACATCGTGTATTCTGGTGTCGTCAGGGGTGGCGAAGCCAATCGTCTTGAACTATCTTCCTAGAGGTACTTTGCAGTGGAGAAAAGATCCTATTTGACGCCAACCAAAATTCAATGATCCCGCAATGAACTCACTGGACCCTATGTCAATTCATGTCTAGGGTCTGGCAGAAAACCTGGGCTCATCCCAAAAAAA
>CAXAMN010004446.1:586049-622846 GCA_963970005.1 Durusdinium trenchii
GATCTGGCTGTGTTGAGGAAGTAGACTCCATATCTCAAGAGAACTTGAGCGTTGGGTAGAAGAGCAGCACAATGTGATTTTGGGAGCGTGGGGAAACTCTAGTCTGGCAAGTTCCTAGCAGGTTCAGGCAGGGCCAAGAAGAATTGAAGGATGCATTGCGATTGTGATTTCGTCCTTTCTAGCTGCCGGCCCTAGGAAGGGAGATTTGCAAACATGTGTAGTTGTAGTCTTTGATTGAAGGTGTTAAACATGACACATGTCTTACAAGATCTACCGATTTTGCTAGCGGGCCCGTCTCATGGTCTTTGTTTGAGAGCAACCCCTGGCATTCTGTTGAACCAGAAACCAGGCCCCACGCCCAGTTCAGGCCCCATACGGCCTCATCCACAGAGAACATGGGTGCTCCTCCTTGATACCCGAAGGACACATATGGCATTCCATGATGAGCGAGGCCTCGTTGCTTGAAACACGGCGGAATACTTACTGAAAAGAGTCAGCGACTTTCTTCCCACATTTTTGACTCGGATGTAGACAATGTCCTGTAGTAGTCGTATCCACTGAAATTGAACATCGGCAAACATCGTCCAACTCTTTGAGGGCAAGTCCGAATGTAATGTGCCAAGTGCACAGTGCACATCTATGATTCTATGACAGTGGTTGAGGAGTGTTTCCCAGTATCCATTTACCTCAACATGCAAGGACAAAAATTACAATCTTTCAGGAAGTTTCAAGATCTTCAAGTACTTGCTTTTTGTCAGCTCCAGTGCAAGTGAATCATTTGAGCGGCCAAACATTGGTATGATTCCTCTTCCTGAAATTAAATTACGCAAATAGTTCCGAATCACAACTAAGTGTGTTCTGAGGCTTCCGAACTTCCCGAAGCAGTTTCTAGTCTCTGCCGAAGGGCAGGAAAGGGTCTGCATGTGCGTGAGCTCCTGTCCGCCGTTCTGCGTTCCAGTGGACACAAAAGTGGCCGCTGGCTTCCCCGACAAGGACTGTTTCATCCAATGAGAGCCAGTCATGTCAAAGAATGCCTTCCTCAGATCCGCGACGTAGCTTGCTTACGAAGAAAAAAACATTCACCCACGCATATCCCAAAACCCAAAAGTCCAACACCATGAACTTACGTTGGACTAGTGAAGGTCGTCAAAACCTGGGTGTCCTGGGTTTCGTGCCGCATTGCCACTGCAAACAAAATAGAATGATAAAACCCGTTTGTTGTCAAAAGTGCCGCTTGATGTAAAACTGCCACTTGAAAAGTTAGAGTTCTGCAGTGCCACAATTAAACACAAAAAGAACTCATGTCGAACACCCATAAATATAGTTTACCTGTTGTTTTATCAAAGTACGTCCTTCTTCTATTCCAAAAATGTCCTTTGGAAGGACAAATACTAGGTTAATTTTGCTTACCTAGACAACCCTCCCCGACCCCTGCCAGTTGATTGAACGGCAGCAAATACCTACCTCAAAAACTCAGGTACATGATGTGTCATGACCTCTTACACCTGTTGGTAGCAACCTAACAGGCAACAACCATCGAACCATTGTACTCATCTCATGTACAATCCAGATCTACCGGACCAACAACATGACAAACTCAAACACTGAATAGACATCCAGGCTGCATCTGAGCAGACATCACACCGAAGCGTGTGGGGATGCCAAAGACAAAGCCATCATACTCCTGAGTGCAAACGACTTCAAATGGGTATGGCCAGCCCTTGCACCACGGAGCGTCCTGGTATTGGTGCGTCCTGGTGTTTCGGGCATCGCCTGGGGTGTTTCACCCCTCCTCGACGAAGCAGGTGTTCGAAGCGCACCAGCGGCCGATATGGCAAAGAATGGTAAGGCAATAGGAATACTACTAGGAATATGTAAAAAATATATGACCATGATTTGTGGTCTCCTGGGTCTCTTTCTATCCATCACCAAGGTGCATGATTTACCTTGACACACACTCCACACGTCGTTGTCCCTGGATCTTTGTGCTCACCGGATATCACGGGCATTCACGGGCCATTGCTTTGCTGTGTTTGGTATTGGCCCATCCTCACTCAACAGTCTGATGTGAAGAAACCATCGACAATCGCTGTTGAGGTCGTTCAAAGATACATCTACGACTGCTTAAGTCATGCACGACTGGTTAAGCCACGCGGGTCGCCATTGGCGACACCTCGCCATCGACCACTTGCGCAATCGCCAAGCTTCGAAGTGCACTCGTTCGTTGGTAAATCATGGTCAATCCGGAAACATCACTTGGCCAGTGAGGATTGACCAGTGTGGGGGCTATCACCATTGACCAAGTCAGATGAACAATTCACTTAGGCCAGTGTGGCCGACTGAAGACACCCAACGAGTAGCCCCACACACACACACACACAACTCCTGACTTGGCACAGTTTGGTATCTTCACCACTTGGGGTAGATCGTTCAAGTACAAGTATCGAAGCTGCGACTAGTTGTGAGCTCACCACAGGTTGGTTCTTCGCAAGTCCGACTTTCGAAAGGGAACCGTAAGTAATTCACGAAACTTCCAACTCCATTCAATTAGTCCAACAAAAACTATTATATGCCTGCCTGCCCTTAAACCTGTCTGCTTCACCGATCAGTGAATCAATGAAAACATCTTTTGGATTGAGAGCACCAAGTCAGTATTTCAATCAGAAACCAATGGCGCCTTCTTCTGCATCATGCAAGACATAAATATGGCTTCCTCCGAGCCCCCCAAGCAAGGCAAACGACGCACATGTGATCTGATTTTGCAGCAGCTAACATAAAGCCAAAAGACATGCAATTTTCCCACCATCTCGTAGTCCAGTGTGGGAACAGCAAAGTTCTTCGGTGGCGCACCCATCTTGGCCAGGACCTTTCGACCAAAGGAATGAGACATCTCTTCTGCCAACAGTCAAAGTGCTCTTTCTGCAAAACCGGTGCCAGCAGCCCAATCAAGTTCAGAAACCTCGAATAGAATCTAAGTGAAGTGTGCAATCCGTTGAACTCCACTGAACCCCAACAAACCCAAAAGGCGACCCCACAAATATTAGAATGGCAATCAATCATCTTCGTCCAGTCTTGAAACATGATTGGCATCTTCTCCAAGTGGCTTCATCATCCAGTGTTTCAGGCACTTGGAACACATCCACCGAGATGCCAGCCTTCTCCAAGCCTCTGCAACTTGGTCGAGATGCAAAAGACGCTCATCCGGCGTCAAGATCCACCTCTTTAGGCAAACGACTAATAGTCTAGCCTACAGCTGTATAACCATGTGCCATCAATACGATTAATTCCGCCACAGCCACTCCGTTGGAATGATCCTGGAAACTCCCTGCCCGTCGCTTAGGGTCAAGGTATCAATTACACATGTAGGCATATGTAGGCCTTTTTTGTTGTCAAGAATGGTGATCATCTACTGATCGCAATGCTTGGTCACACCCTTGATGACCCTTGGAATAGTCATCTTGCGGGGAGAACCCTGACTGAACGATCCCGTGGCCTTTCTTGATCTCCTGGGGGCGCAAAATGACGTGGTGTCACTGCGTCCCAATGTGTTTAACTTCTTCTACAGTGTTCTAAAAGTGTGCAAGGGATGTGTGAGAACTTGCAAAACACTGAGACAAGAAGTGAGGTTTCTGTAGTGAGCACTGAGCACGCGAGACTTTACAAATGAATCACTCAAATAATCTGGTCTGAATTGTCTTGCACAGGTGACAAAAATACTCAAGATCTCCTCCGCCATTTTGTCAATGTGGCCGTACATGGAGTAGTAAATGATCCTGCATTGATGCAACCATTTTTTGCACAGTTGCATACTGTCAATACACGTGTGCATTATGTTGCTTAATTTTCATGCAACATCTTAAACAACATTCGTAGCTTCTAAGCCTAAGCTGTAATTCTTGTATTCCTCGATATTCCTCGCAAGCAACAGGCGTTCAAATCCAAGCAACCAAATAACGAGAAACTCTGCATCAATGCATCGGAACAAAAAAAACATAAAAAAATACCTTTCATCGACTTGATAGGATCGGCTTTGTGGTCGCAGACACTGTTCTGTGGTTCTGGATGTGTCATCGTTTCTTTGCTTTAGCGAGCGGACTTGCACACCAAGCTTATGCCAATATTACTCAAGAAAAATTGAAAATTTAATCCCGCTCAAATGGTGTTAATTACAGGTAATGTAAATTACATTTTAAGTCATGTTATAATGTTATAGAGAGATAAATACAATTGCATTGTCATTATTGAAGACTGCTGACCTGTCTAAAACGGGGACCTCGATGTCTCGATGCTGAGTCGCTTCACCGCGGAGTTTTTTGCAATTGAGTTGCGCTACTGAAGTGCCGGTGGCCTTCCTGAGGGAGAAGACACGCCAAGGCGAAGGTTTCGTGCCGTTTCATGTCGTCTGCAAAGACGGGCTGGCGAACCTGGAAAATAAGGAAAAACATGAATCAGGAGTTCAAAAGGGGTAATTAAGCACTAAGTGTCAAAAACAAGAAAAACAACGACGACGATGACAACAACGCGGTTTTGGCTTGGAACCCCACAATGTGTGGGACATGTTCCTACTTCACCCCATGTGCGTGAAACCGCAAACGAACTCGACACCATGCATGAAACCACCTGGTCTGTCGCCCAAACAAACGGACAGACCGGGTCCAAGACCCGGTACGCGCCCGCGACGCGCCAAAAGCACGACAGCGACGCGGACGTTTCGCCAAAACGACGTGTTTCAGATGAACGTCCTGGTGTCAACAAGAGATCACACGCGTCTCCCACATCCGTGCTGTTTGGGGTGTGTGGCATGATGTTGGACTCTGTGCCATTACAATCATTGGAATGATGACGAGTGTGCTTTTATACAAAGAACAACACAATGAAGCAAGCAGTAAGCAACTTGTGGAACATGTGCGGACAAACAACTTGAAGAATCTAGATTGTAGTGAGAACCGACCAACTCCGCCAACATTGCGAATCCCGCAAACCCAAACGTGTAACATTTCGCGAACCCCGGCAACCCTGCAATCCACCCAATGTTGGTACAAGTAAGTTTACTTTGCTAGGTGAAGCAATTCTATATTTTAGATATGTCTTGCGTTATATATAAAAATACATATTATTCATATAATTCCATATATAGAATCTAGAAGCAATGGAGGAACAGTGTAACGTGTTAGAAGCGCTTGCTATAGCGTTTTGATGTTATGTGATTATATTGCATCCATAACCTACCAGTAAACCCAGCCTATACTATATAACTCTGTGTAGGTCAAGATGTCTCGTAAGGTAGCACGTCGAAGCATTACTTTCGAAGCCGTTTCTTCAGTTCCTCAGGAAAACGAGGAGTTGCAGGATGGTACCGGAGTGTATGAATTCACAGCCAGCAAGCTGGCTGAGGAAATGGTGACCACGTGTTTTAGAAAGCCAAGACTCTTCTCCGCCTTGGGACCGCTCTTCTTCCCCAAAGAAGCCTTCAGAATGCTCTTCTTCGCATCGTCCAAATCTGAGTGACAACAAACCAGCACATGGCCGTGAACCGTTCTCGGCACCTCTTGGCTGTGTAGTCTCACAAGCGACAAGTACATACAAAACCCAAGTTGTGATATTGACAAATCATCAAAATTGGTTTGGCTTGTTTCTCTCTTCTCCAGGACCCAATCTATATAAATTGCTTTCGCCCGGGCTCTCTCCATGGCCCTCTGCAAGTCCTCTTCCGTGGCATTCTTGATCTGGGCAGGCCAAAATATGTTGGACAAAAGAAAGCACGGTTCGATCCTAAATTCGACAAACTCTTGGGAAGCATATTAGACGGATCATTTTTGGCTTCAACAACAACCTTATGATCCATACTAGAACCCGGCGGTACTTCTCCTTTCAGTACCATCCCTGATCTGGTCCTTGTATATCTGACTCACTCAGTTTCCCTGGAATAATAAAGGTGAACATCTATTCCACGCGTTCGTTTTTGATGGGAAACCAATCCCCAAATAAGGTTAATGGTTATCAGTTATCCACTGACTGGGTAGGATATGGTGTGGACTACAACCATGGCCTTAAGCGGATCGTGGCCATGCTTATCATAGCTAATTGGTGCACGGTTTGGAGCAAGGACAAGGACGCTACTAGGGGCTCCTGGCCTTACTACTAGGAGCAAGGAAGCTACTATAGGAGCAAAGAGCATCGCTACTAGGAACAAGGACACTTTTCTTCTTAAACTAAAATGTCCTTCTCCACCCCGTCCTAGCGGCGTTTTGGATCAAGTCCCCGGAAGGCTGGCACTGTCCCATGGTCTGGTTGGAGTGGAAGCGGAAGCGGTGCTGCACGGTGTAAGAGCTTGAGCCAAGGAAAGCTGGACACTAGAAAGGTCACCAAACTCCATTTATAGCCTCTATAACTCTTGCTCCCTCCTCTGGAGGGTTGGTTGGACGTGCAACATTTGAGCACAACAACAGCTGTGCTAAAGCCAAATCTTCTAATGATGACTCAAGAAAGGCTAAGGAACTCTGCGCAAGTTGGAGTGCCGTGACACAGGGCATTGCAGAAACCTACAGGTTTGAAATATGTTTTATGAAACAAATTGTCAACTGTACACTGTGTGAAGCGAACAAACTATCTAAATTAAGTTTGAGTATCAAAGTACAGTATGTTTTTGTTTAGTCTATTGCACAGGGATATTTAATAAGTAGGTTATACGTATCCTAAATTGTCCTGCTCCGGACTCGTCATCATCGGCTTTTTCGGCTTGGACAGTCGACGATGCAGGTTTCTTGCCACAGTGCAGCCCAAGAACGGAGGCAAAACTCGGGCCTCGTTATGGGCAGCATGGCCTTTGCTCGGGTCTATTTCAAGAAATAGGATAACCTGGTGAAGGATCAACCATGCAAAAGGTACAGTTTCTACAGAACTAATATATAGAAAGAAACAGGTATCATATAAATATGTGTATATATATAATTGATTATAATTGTATGTGTATATATATATAGTTATCTATACACACATTCTGTAGTGAAACATGGCTATGTGAGCCTACACCCTAGCAGGAGCTGACTCGATTGCGTGCCAGGTCCACTAAGGATAGTGATAGGGCTTTAACGTACGGAATGAAGCGAGCCAGGAATTTCACTTGGGATTTGCTGCGTCTCTCTATAGTGGATCTGACAGCTGGCACAGGGAGGCCTGGGTTGGTCAAAACATGGCATGTTGATGTTCAAACTCAGTAACTCCTTACATGCACAATGACCATGAGGATCGAGAAACCTATGTGCTGAGGGACTCTGCTAGGACCGCCACCGCCTAGCTATACATGACCAAGTAGGACATGTGGCAATATTGATCAATCTTGTCATTCAGTTGGACACTTAAGGTACTGTATATTGTTAAGATATGTTGTTATCGTTGTGAAGCTGTTTTAAATAGAGGTTCAGGTCGTTGATTCAGGGTTAAGGTATGGGGTCAATTGAGTTGTTGTGCAAAGGCCATGCATTGGCAGGTGACTCAGAAGATCGGAGTTTGCAGCTTAGGCGATCATGTTTCAAGACTGACAGATTGATGCCGTATAGAAAGCAACCTACAACTCGCATGCATGAACCAACTGAGCCCCAGAAAGCTGAGGAGAAGGGTGCAAACGAAGAATTAGCTTTCAAAAAGAGGCATGTAAAAGAAAAGTAGATACCAGTCAACATTGGTTGTCAGGTAATTATCAACATCATTGCAAATCCCATAGCTATAACCCAAGAAAGTACCCAACAAATAATGACAATATTCTTTGTATATTCTATATATTGCTGTTTGTTGGTGACCCGTTTTGGGACGTGATCCATCAAAGGGACGCTTAAAAGCAAATCAGGCTCTTGCACAGCCACAATAATACAGCTGCCAAAAACATCTATCCTGGGCCTCAAGCTGGCAGGAGCTGGCAGGACAAGCTGCTGCGAACGGGAAAGTCTATATTTTTGAGACAAAAGACATGCTACGCACATGATTCTTATCACTCTTGTATCGTGCGGATGGTCCACCAGTTCTTCCCACAACCAAAGCCGAAGTGCGAGGAGCTTGACCAAATAAAACAACATAAAACAACCACATGAGTGACATGAGTACTGGGAAACTCCTTTTGGATTGAGGCGCCATTCGAGCATGAAATCGCTCTAGGCCAGGGACCAATCTGCGCCCAATTGTACATAATTGGCCGGCCTACAGGGAGTGAATACACCCCTTTTATCTTGTCTTGTTGAACAAAGCCACAAGGCGCTAAGAACAACAAATGGATCTACATCCTGACGTTCGAACGTTCACTCCCTTTTTAGGCACCACCGAGCGGTGGGCGGTTGCTCCGTGGTGGAGCCAGAATTTGACATATATGCTATCAACTCACAAGCCAGTGATGCACCCAAGACTCAAGAGCTTCATATAAGACTCCAATATATTCACACAAAACCACAATAGCTTTTGTTGCCAGCACTTGAAAAAAGAATTGGCTGGGTGCGACATTGGCTGCGAGATGTTCTTCATGCGCGTGGCGCAATCCATCGTTTATCCAGGATACGACACGCACCACCCAGCCCTGGTGGAATCTCCCCCTGAGCCCAAAACCTTCCCAACTCATGATACTGAAAGGAGTCCCACCGAGCCTTTCGGCAAATAGGGGAAATCCTGGGGCGGTTTTTTTAGGATGACGGGCCTCGGAGCCTAAACGGCCATCTGCTTCACTTTGGCTGCAAAGGCCTTGCCATGTGCGGCTGCCTCAGGGTCAAAAGAGCCATAGCGGCAGTATACAGAAAAGAGTCAATACAGGCTGAAGCTTGCATTGGGCAATGTATAGAAAGCAGTTAGAAAACACCCACAATTATTAATTAGTCTCTAACATTCTCAGTGTATCTCAGCGTGGAACAACAATGAACAACAGAAGCAAATGCATTTGGTGTGCTTGTCTGTAATGATGATCTGTTCAACTCCATTGCCTTTGGTCACAGCCTGAACGTCAAAATCGAAGAGTCCGAGCCAAGGGTTTTGTCCTTCCCTCCGAGACAGGTGGTTTGTGAAGGGTTTGTCATGACTTGAGCATTCAAGACTCCAGGTATTAGGCTAAGGGGAACAGTTTCCCTATCTCTCCGTCCGTACACTACCCAGTCACTACCCGGACCCGGACAGGGCCTTAAGGAGCCTTTAAGCTCGTTGCTTGGCGGGTTGAAGTGGGTTGCCCCATAAAAACAACATTTGGACACTTGGTGATGTGTAATATTCCTATGTTTTCCCTCATTTGCGCTCGTGTGGCTCCGACGCAGCGATGGCTCGTGCGAACGTGGTTTTGGAACGTGGGTTGCTGCGGACGATGGAACGACCTTTCGGTGGCGGGAATGTTGGATGGCTTAGGGTGAGAGTCGGTGAGAGTCATGAACTACAGCAAACTGTACGCAACTATGACCAGGAATCATGTGCTTGCTTGCTTGCTCTCTCTCTCTCTCTGCATCTCCACACCAAGCTAGCCTTCTACAAGGTTGCACTCAAGGCAATTGGCTTCTGTGCCAAGTAACAATCTTGAGCTCCGTCTCTGAAGGCTGTCGGGCACCTGTTGACCCGACAGCGGCTGGATGCAAACCCGCTCAACACAAAAGCAAGCTCCCAACGTCGCAACAAAAGTCTGATTGGAGTAGGTCCTCATGTCAATGTCTGTATGAGTATGTGTTGGTTAAAAGGCAATTCCTTGGCAGTTGCTTGCTGGAAAAAGGATAGCAACACTGGAGGCAACTTTGGTTGAGTGCATTGTATTTCATTGCACTATGGTTGCCTCTGGCCGGCTTTGATATGCATCTCAATCAAGTCTGCAGATATTCAGGGAATGGTTTGTATCAATTCTGGCATAAGTTCTCCCCATGTTGAGAACGGAACACAGGATATTATGTTGGTTGAGAGTGGCTGACTTTCCAGCTGATCTTCGTACCTTCAAACAGTCCACTGACCATGTTGACTCGAGTCTCTTCTCAAGTCAAGTTCATGGGCCACCAAGCCAACTCCACATCTGGGCATTTGTCAGAATAGTCTAGAGAAAACGTCATACCCTGCAACACGATTCATTTTAGAGGAAACCGTTGTCTTTTCGGCCAATCTGTCTTTTCAGGTGTGGCCGCCTGTGGCTCCGGCATAGGTGCTAGCACCCCAAGGGCTTCCACCGTGTAGCTCCTCCCAAAAGTCAACTGGCTAAGGGAGCAAGAAAGTCACAAGCGTCATGTGAGTGTAGGGTAAGAAGGCATGATGTGCGATGTGTTGTGTGTTATTGATCTTCTGTTCTCTCCGAAGGGACTATGGGTCAAGCTGCTGTTCTTGGGCTTCGTTGACTGCAATCAAGACATCCGTGCGCTGCTCCATTCATCGACCAAAGGCTAAGGCCATCTAAAACCAAGTCCAAATGAACCATGTTCTCTTGTGGGATGTCCGAAACCAGAACAACATATGTATATATATATATCTAAATATATATATATAGCATTATTAGATATAATGATTATATATATGGTGGTTGATCAATATGCTTTCATCCTGGAATGGCCATTCATCGCGGAAAAAAGATATCTTTCGTGGATCTTTCGCGGCCTCATCGCGAAGCATGGTCCTACAACCATGTCTAGCTAACATGAGCCGGAACATGCCATAGTATCACAAACTAGGGAGAGACATCTTGCAGCATGACCCCAGTAGATGGTTGAACGTTTCCACAGCTACTCAGGGTCACTTGCGGCATCTGTGCGACAATTGTGCCAAATATAAGTCAGGCACAACTCAACCCAATCTTCGTGTCAGCTACCAACACAGGGCGACAGCTTGGGGAATGTTGGGGGGGCCTCACGCTGGGAACCTAGACTTTAGCGGCACATTCGCGAAACTTTCGCGGATCTTTCGCGAAATTTCACTGGAAGCCGTAAAATTAGCAAACATCTGCACAGCCCGTCAAAGCAGCTGCAGGTCGTTGCCTCACTGTCAGGGCTGTGCCTACCCAGATTGCTAGTCTGTGACAGTGGGGACAGGAATCGGAGAATCCTTTACGCACTGCCAGGGCTGGGCACGGAAATGTTGAGGCTTCAGTTCGTTAGTCTGTGACACACGGGGACACTTCCGCCCACTGGCTCTGCCGCAGGATTGCCTTGCGTTTCTATTCTTTGTCAGTCCGGTAGAAAGGAAAACAATGAAAGCAATGACCTTCGATAAATCTTTCGCGGAAAAAAAAAGATACTTTCGCGAACCTCATCGCGAATCTTTCGCGGATGGTTCTAACAACATCTGAAAGGCTGTTTTATATAAAACTCCTTACACGGGGTTTTCGATCAACTCCCATATAGAGGGATATAGAGGGAGAGACTGAGGGAGAGAGAGACATGTCAATGGCTTATGTGTTTGACATTGAGGCCTGATCTTGGTTGATTGGCCTGGCCTGTTGTAATCCAATAGACCACTTGGGGAATGCTCTGCATCCATCAACTATGGAAAGACCTTGTTTAGTGGGTGGGACAAGTTATCAACGCGCAGCTCCTCCATGCTCAAAAGGCTGGGATCACCATATCCGAAAGGCACCTTGGGACAACCCTCTGCCCGGTGCCAAAGCTTTTGTAGTGAACACGGAGATGAACAAATGTTTACCTTAAACTGTACTAGCAACAAGGGCATTACTACTAGTAACAAGGGCAGTACATGTGTACTGTAAACAACACGATAAACACCATTGGAAGAACCACCGTTGGACAAATCCTCATCCCGAAACCTGTCTGTAAATGTTCTGTTCTCACAAAACCCTCCAGCATTTCATCCAAGCTGCGTAGATCATACCGTGATGGACAAAGTTCGTGAGGTGTGTGAGATGGGTCGTCTCCTGGGACAACGCCAAGGGAGAGACAATGGATGATTCACGGTGGTTCTGGGTTTATAGCTTAAGTCATCTCAATTTAAGGTACCAGGCCCAAACCTGGTAGTTGACAACTGCACGGATTGATTTCAACAGCAGCTTCAAGAAAACTGACCTACACATTACACCCTCTTATCTTCGGTCAAGCTTTGCATCCACACGGCACCAGCGTTGGCCTCCAAACACACAAAGGACCAACAATCATCATCCAACATGGCACCATGTCGCTGAGCGCCGAAGGCAACAACACCGCCAGCCTTCATTGGCCATCCGGCCACCCCTCGGCATCCAATGGAGTGAGATTCCGAAGGCCGTCCTGGCCGCCCTGCGGGGTACCAGTGCTCACAAAGGAGCTGGCCAACTTCCCAACCAGCTTGCCACCTGACGCGGGCGAAGGGGTCTCGCAATGGTGGCTCAACTTCTACACTCTGAAAGTCCAGCATGAACCTACAAAAAAAAACGGGGGGCCATTCCACCGAAACGGGGGGGCTCCACCGCGACCAGATCTGACAGGCTCACACTGGCTGCGGTCTCGACCGCTGCGGCGCCAAACGATGATGCTCAGCGCCTTGCCAGAGTCCACCAGTGGAATCCCAGAAGTTCTTGATCTGTGCCGCAGGCTGCCCAAAGCGTGTCGGAAGCCCCATCATGATGCCATCGAGTTCCACAAGCTCCCTTGGCTGATTTGAGATGCTGGGAGGGCTCGACCAGAACTTGACTACTTCGATCTACTTCGTGCTGTGTGAGACACAAACCTATCACACGAGGCAAAATAGGCAAACCCATGGGTTGAAGTGGAGTACTGCACAATGGTCCCATTCTACTCCGAAACCACTGTATGGCGGCATGGATCCTCAGTTCACCATGGGCGAATCACAAAAATTGTCTGCCAGGCATCCATATTTTGGAGAGCGGACAACAGGTCCAGCAAGCTTGAACACACTGCACGAGGAAGCAAATCGGGGACCCTCGCTCCCAGTATCCCAAAGTTAAGAAGATTGCAAGATCCCGTGTTTCTGCTGGTTGCGGAACAAAAGAACACCCCCTTCTTGTCGACTGATTCCGCTGCTACGAGTGGCTGGAAGCAAAATGATGATTGGCTGATTGATGCCACCACTCGCCAAGTCTCCCATGTCTCCCCCAAAAAGTCACTGATGACAACTGTTCATTTCCGGTGTCCTCCCATGTCTCCTTCCAGCACCTTGACACCGCGCATCCGCACGCGTCCGCCGTGGCATGACCCGGTTTCTCTGAGCTGCTCGATGTTCGCATGCTCGAGGACCTTGTCGTCGGACTTCGGAGGAGCACCCATCGCCGTCAACACGCCTGGCTACCAGCCGCTCGGTGGGAGCAGGGAGCGGATCGCGAGCGTGAGCGGATCGATCGCCACGGCGCCTTCGGCCAAGGTCTCCTTCACTTGGTATTTCAGCACCTGAGCGGGTGAAGTTGTGTCCCTTGAGGTAGTGACGGATGAAGTGGGATGCAAAAGAGAGTGAGAGTCTTAAAGCCAAACCTAGTATGGATAGCAGGCACACATAGTAGGCAAAGTATCTTCGCAAAATTAACAAACTCGAGTTGACATCGTCAAGTAGAAACCGGTCTCACAATAAAGGCAACTTGGAAAAACACATCAATTCGGGGGACATGTCTGGAACTATGGGCTATTGGGGGGTATGGTGGCTGTCCTACCAACAATCCTAGCATCGGTAGGGAAACGACAACCAGTTTATTGGCCGTGGGGCTCCCCAACTTGCAGGAGTATTGCTCGTTAAGGTTTCAGTGCAACCATTGCAAGAATTCAATGGGGCCAGAAATTCCATGTGTCTAACAATCTAATACATAGACAGACCGGAAACGATTACTCCACCGCTTCGGTAGCCATTTATCGCCTGCAACGCTTCTCAAGATCATCCAATCCTGTCGCGTCGGTCCTCCAATTCTGCGACAAGTCTGCCCAAAACTGGTCACCGGTCACCGAATGGTCACCGATTTCACCAGTTTGCGCTGTCACCCTGGAGCTCATGGCTTTACCCTTGTTGTTTGACCATGCCGCGCCTCAACACCCTCAGCCTCCATGCCCTTGGCAATCCTGGGTGTGCGACGCAGAGGTGAAGCAAAGGTGTAAATGGGTCACAAAACATGACAACCTTCTATACAGAGTACCAGTATTGCTTTTGTCTCAGCGACGGGATTTGAGAAAATGATGGGATTTGCTCAGGACATCTTTTCTGTGGAGTGGTCTCAAAATGTCTCGAGTCCAACGACATGACGGATGGGGGCGGTCCACAAAGGAGACGTGGTCTCAGCGGTCCGCAAAGGCCATCAAAACGATCGTTTTGGTCAAGATGGAGAGGACATGTGAGGTTAGTGCATCCTGGATCATCCTGGTGGGAAGCTTCCCTTCTCGTCAAGGCCCAGGAATGTTTCTCGAGATTCTATGAACTTGACCATGCAAAGAGCAGTGAGAACATAGAGACCATACCAATCCCTGTGTGGGGGCAAACAGAATACATGATGTTACAGGGGCCGAACCCCTCGGTGGATCCCATCCGCCAAGCGCGTAGCCCGGCGTTCGGTCCAAGGATCTCATCCGCCATGGTCTTGATGTGACCATAGGTGGAATAGTAGATGATACCAACCTGCTCGGCTTCGGCGCTCACCGCGACTCATTCGACATGACGGCGCTCAACACGTCTGTTCTCCCCGTGATTGCGAGGACCGCGCAAAGCACGAAGACCACCCGTCACCAACGACCAAATCCGGTGTAATCCTGCTTGGTTCAAAGAGCGCCTGAGGCTCAGTTGATCATTACAGTTGATGAACAACGTCCAATACATAAAATTTTCCGCACGACAACCGGTGAATCAAATTGTGTTAAGTTATGTTAAGTTTATAGTACCTTAGGACTTAGGACCTCAGTTTGAGAGTGTCGCACTTCTTGTAGGACATGACTAATTAATGATAAATTTCCCATGGCATTCTCGCGGGGATGAATTCTCCAGAACAACGATCCTCATCGATCGCTCCGTGCCAGGATCATTCCAGTTCTGAGTGAATCAAACGAAACAAACACCCAGCCAACCAGCAAACCCCACTGCACGAAAGCATGTAAACGCAATCATGTTGGATGTTGAATAGTAAGCAGTCTCCCCCTCCAGCAAACAACTGAGGATGAGTGAATCCAAACAGGCCCAACAAAAGTAATCAAAACTCAAAGGCGGTGGTAGAGGTGATTGTTTTGGTGGTGGATAAATTAGACTCTATAGACTAAATCAATAAACACATCTGATTAACCAAAAAAGCACTCCGAGTGAACAAAGCTGTTATTCTTCCCAACCTCATGAACTATTCACTATTCAGGGTTGGGATCATGTTCGGGAAGATTGTTGATTATTCTCTCACACTTGACTACTTGGGATGGAACATTGCTAGCATTCCTAGTCACTGTAGACTATATATTATATATAAAGTAGAAGTACCGAATTACTTCATATAGTCATAGTACATGTCTAAACAAATTTAGCCACTTGTCTCGTCACTTAGTCTCTAGTTCTCAGCTGTCACTGGGTCTATCCTTGTCTTAGCTGTCCTTCCGCACCCGCGCCTTGCATTTCCGCGTCACCGGCTCGGACTTGGTCCTCTTCACCGCCTCTGCGAACCTCAGGGCACCGGTCGTCCGCCGCGTGCCGTTCGAAGTGGCGGTCTCACTGACGGTCTACTAGACCTCTCAACGATGATCATTTTATGTGATAGTCAGTCAAGAAAACCAAAGAAGTGCCGAACAATACATTTAAAAAAATTGTTTTGGTGGGTCGTGATACATCCTCACAGCCATGCAGCGGTGTTGGGATACCTATGGGCCCCAGTATGGTGTCACAAACGACTATATATAAAAATAGATGGGCCGATGGGTCCCAGTCCACCAGTCACTGCCAAATTCAGAACCATGTGCCACCGGTTGAAGTTGGAGAAGTAAATGAAACAGTGTTCCAGGATGGGGTCACAGTGTTGACGAATGAAATCAAGCACCAGCTAGCAACAACGCGAATCCCACCTTACATTGGTATGTACCCTGGATCCGCTACTGTAATTAATCCCCGATGGGGGTTTGCCCGGGCGAGCAGGACTTCCATCACCAATCTCTGCCACTTGGCCCTCCAACGACTCCACGACCCGTCAAGATACTTCTCTCCTTGCAGGTTGGCCATCTGTAGCTCCATGTCCGAGGGCTTTCGGCTGCCATCTCCACCAGCCAGGGTGCTGGCACCCCAAGGGCTGCAGCCATGGATCTGGCACCCAGAAAGCACGGTGTCTTTCACTTCTAGTGATGTTGTAATTAAGAAAAAATTAAGCGGCTTCCGAGTAGATTGCACAGCGTAAATCGGAAACGCTCTTTGTAATATATGTCTCTATGTAGCCTCATCTGCAAGATCATTATATATTAATATATACATATATATATATATTATACATACAGGGTCCAGTCGCTTTGCGCCATCTACCCGAACAATTTTCGGGAATGGGTCCGTCAAACCCAATGATTGGGTATTGGTGTTGCTCTTCAATTAGCTCTTTGGTTACATCGGTTACGGTCCGCTTTCCGCCAAGCACTGACGTTCACCGATTCGGAGCCCAAGACCCACCGTTGCGAAGAGACACCAAGGCGTGTAAAAGCCATGCTGCATTCAGTTCGACCCTCCAAGGTGAATCCAGCTTTCGACTCTCCAAGCGTTTTTGTTGCGGGGCAGTTGGTTCACATGCCGCTCATATGCCTTGAAGCTCTGTGTTGCCTGCCGAACCAAACAAGCCGCCCTGTGACAGGTCAAGACGATCTGTGATCAATGATCAACAAAACCACTATCTCTGACTCTACTGGCGACGAACGGATCCAAGGGACCAGTTTCTCGAAACGGCTGAACACGGGACAGGGACATTTGCTTATCTAAACATGTCTAAACTCATGGGTCGCTTCTGAAACGGATGACTCGGATGACAATGAAGAAATCCATCGGAATCGCAGTAGTACTTACTACCGAAATTAGGGTGAAGGTGAGTGAAGGTTGCAGCCACGCGTTTCTTTATGTTTCTTTGATAGTAAAATGTCCAACAATTTGTGCAATGAAGTTACCAACGTCGGAACTTGGTAGATGTGTGTATGTCAATCAATCTCAACGTCTACTTGTGATCACCGTAATTCCATGTACCGAGCTCCACGGTCAAGAACCTCGTCCTCGATCGCCTGAAAAGAACCTATCATTTAGTGAAAGGAGGAGGAGGAGGTGGTGCATGAGGTCTCTCCGGAACAGAACATGTGTTTCATTTGTGTTTTCTTAGCGATCAAGTGAGCAGCGTTCTTTTGTTATGTGGAGTGTTGTCATTTGTCGGTGCCTACGGTGGGAGCCTACGCGTGCTTACGCCACCACAGTGTTTACCTACACGAGACAGTGCTGGTTGAAGCATGTCTACGCGAAGCATACGCGATGCAGCTTTTGTGTTGCTAATGTGTTTTTGCCCAGGCTGCCATTGGGTTTCACTCTTCTGTGCTTGTGGTCTACTCGCTGCCTGAACTCAACTACTGCCACTACGACTACGACTACGACGACTACCACTACTACTGCCACCGGTAAGAAGACGTGTGTTCATTCCATGTTTTTACCAGCAAGGTGCAAGGCAAGACTTGTCAGCCGAAAGACAGTTGTGCGGAGACGTGGGGTATATTGCACAAATGGGAGGTCCGCCTACGCAGTGTGTACGCGAAGCCTACGCGAGGCCTACGCGACAAAACACGTATTTCATCGTATTTCCACCATTGCCGCTATTGGTAAGAATGGCTTTGTCACAGCAATTTCACGCACTATCTGCATCGTTTGTTTGCATGTGTGCAGTGTCGGGATCTTGTTCCTTGCCGGCCATTAGCAAAACACCGAAACCATGAGACGCAACACATTCAAGCAATCAAACTGTATGAAAAGGGGTACCTACGCAAGGAACCTACGCGAAGACATTCCCCAACAATGCCTACGCGAGCCTACGCCCCCAAGCGAATTTGCTTACGCGAACAAACCACAGGACAACCTCCATATAATTCCTTTCATGTACAAAATAAACTCAGCTCAAGCGTTGCTGATACAGTAGCCGACCCTTCGCTGTGAGATCTCGCCATCGCCTCGTCTACGGAGAACATGGGTCCTCCTCCTTGATATCCAAAGGGCACGAAGGGCATGCCGTGATGGACCAGGCCTCAAGTGGCACATCCGATGGCACTTGCAAACTGGGCTGGCTGGAGGGGCTCTCAAGTAGACAGAATATGAATATGGAGCAGTCAAGGCTTTCCATGGCTTCCCCATGTTCCTAGTGGTTTTGCATGTTACATGCTCTATCTTCCTGAGGATGACAATACAATGGTTTATAAACTGTATACCCTATAGACTATAGACTATAATTGATCATTCTGAGATCATGATCAAATGCGCTGCTTTTCTTTGTTGTGTGGCTTAAACTTCGACTAAATCATTGATCCATTTTTGTCACCAAAGAATAATGTTCTTCACCAAACTAAGGAATTCTACACACTTTAGAGAATTCAGGCTTTCCTGTCCTGGGGGGGAGGAAGGAAATCTCTGTAAATCCCTCTAGTTTGCCATTGCAAGGCAACCCAAATGGTTCTTGCAATGACTCTCTGTCTCACCAACAGCGAAGATCCCGACTGCTCATCCCATCTATGTCATCAAAGAAGAAAATGGTTCGAACTATTTCCTAAAAGAAAGTTATTTACTTGCAACCCACGGCCACTGAGTGCTTCTCCTTGCCCTTCCAATCCAAAAGGCAGGAGATGGTCTGCATGTGCGTGACCTCTTGTCCACCATTCTGTGTTCCCGTGGATACGAAGGTGGCTGCCGGCTTTCCCGACATGGACTGCTTCATCCAGTGTGCGCCAGTCATGTCGAAGAAAGCCTTCCTTGCGGAAACCGGGGATATGGCTGGGTGAATACATTCATGACGAAACTGACAAATTGAAGTACAACCTGGGTATAAACGGTATAACATGGTATAACTATAACGTTATGATATGAATGTCGATTCATACAACGTTGCTCCGCATCATTGGCGGTTGAAGGCCAAACATAAACAGGTTCGATTTGCTTCTCCTTGCGACGCGCGAGAATCGCGTCAATGGTTCTTCACAATCGTCTATCTAAATGAAGCTTGAAAGTCTAAGCTGGCCCTCAATAATGGCTCCTGTAAATCAATTTGTTCTGCTCTACAATGAACTGGGTTGAACCTATCAATCAATCACATGGACTGAACCGCATAAACTTGCTGTGCTGTATAGAATCACGTTGGAGAATTGAATGGAACCCAATCTACTGGGTATGCACAACATAGGCTACAATCATGTGTATAAATGCTTTTGTCATTGATTCAAACAAGGAGGCAAACCACCAAGCCAAAAAATGCCAGTTGAAGGGATGTCATTCAATGTGCTTCATCTGCCTCATGAAATGGAAGATCTCGGCTAGATCTGCACTTATAGTTTAGATTCGAGGTGGCAGCAAGTGTGTAGGTTCGAGAACCCACCCACCTAGCATCAGGTCGGTCTGACCTAGTGCCAGGTGGCAGCAAGTCCTTTCACACCAAGCATCATCTGAGCAGACATGACGCCAAAGCGGGTTGGAATGCCAAACATGAATCCATCATACTCCTTAGATTCATTGGCACAAAGGCGCCAAAACGCCAACAAAAACTCCTGTCGTAGTCGTCGTAGTTCAAACACTGTGGACCACAGTGGGTGAGTCGTGGCAGGCCAAGGCCAAGGCGAAGGTTTCAGCGCCGGCCCGTGAAGCCCCAGGAGCCCCTCATGTGGCCCAAGGAACCCACGGTCGGCCCACAGGTTAAGCCACCTGGTAAAGGAGCCCCCTTCGATTCCCAAAACACTTAAAAGGGGGTTCTATCATGCTCCATCTCTGTCTGTAAGCTGGTCATTTCTGCATCTTTAGGCAATAAACAATTATTAAACACATACAAAAACACTGTAAAACAATTAAACACAACTTCTCTGTCCTATCTGTTTGCTTTTCGCTCAAGTGTCTTCTAAGCCCCCGAAAACGATTTTCTCACTTCGAGTAACATTGAGCTTTCCGACCATCTCGAAGTCCAACGTGGGGATGTCCGCATTCTTTGGTGGAGCACCCATCTTCGCGAGAACCTGTTTTAGGCAGAAAATACATTTCCAATACCCTTCAATATATGATATTATCAAAAACGTTATACAATAAAATACAATATATCAATATGCACATCAAATTCATCACTGCATGAACATCAATTCAATGCCTTCTCAGGGGGATTCCGAAAGCAGCGATTCAATATGGCCACGTGCGATTTCATCTCAAAACCCACCGCTCTCTGCGACCACGGTGGGTTCTTCGACTGTGGTGACCCGGGCGATTTCAGCAACCCGTTCTCGATCGTATCAAAACCCACCCGCCTCATCCTCGAGGGTTTCTGGCACCTGGAACAAGTCCACTGAGACGCCTCCCTTCTCCAAGCCTGGAACCGCCGTGTGGATTGGTGCATCGATGAAGGTGGACTGGAGAAGCTGAGAAGTTCTGAGGGTAGATGTGTGCAATTACAATCGTCCTCTGAACCTACTGTGCCATTCATCCACTTGGTTGAAATCAGCAACACAACCCCCTGGATCTAGTCCAGATAGTAGTGCGCACGTTCCTTTATGTTCAACTTCTCATTCAACTTAAGTTCTTATATAAATCCCAATGACTCGCAAATCCAAGGCGGTGCCTTGAAACCACGCAACCAGTTGTCTGAGTCGCTTTGTCCATATTTGTCCCGTTTTTGGTGGAGCTGCTTATTTGTTGGACCAACAGCAATCAGCCAGTCCCTTTGCCCAACCCTGAAAGTCCTGGATTGCTGGACAAAAAAATGATCCATCAGGATTAGGATCCACTGTCTCTTTTTGTTGGGCTCTCAACAAGAGGTTGTGGCGTCAAACATGGGTTTGACTACAGGCTGTCCTCCAATCACTACAGGCTGCCCGAACCATACCAATCTCTGATTCGTTCAAAAAGCGCTCAGGATGGGCCTTTCTGGATCTCCTGAACCACGACAGTGACCAAGGGCCCACTGTCGACCGGGTGGTCTGGGGGTGGTCTGGGTTTTTACAAGCCTCGACCGGTCCTTAAATGTCAAACCCCTATGAAATACTATGAACAGTGCCATGACACGTCTTAGTTTCAGGCAAGGCGTTTTGCATTTTGTGTATATATGCATCCTGGTTTCATCTGTGCAGCATTCTGCCGCACCTGATGCAATATGTGGCTTTGTGATAAGTGAAGTGTAACAAAGTGCGGAGAAGGGTCCTACATGCCTACATGGCTACTCAACCGCCCCCGGAACACACGAACCAAACGGAACAGCTGTCTCAGCTATAAAATACAATGGACCACATCATTGGGCAAACTACGAATAACTGGTACTGTTAATATAACTGTTTAACAACATAGGGTGTGAAAAACAACATGCACTTCAACTTCAGGTGTAAGCTTCCCTTGATAGCTTACGTTGTTTTGATGGTTTGGCGTTTTGATTTTATTGTCTTCCGATGGAAGCACATTGAAAGCACAGTTGGTCGTACTATGTCGCACCAGCGCGCGTGACCGACTCGTCGTCTCCTTTGCCATGCCCTCGATGTGGCCGTACATCGAGTAGTAGATAATCCTGGCCATCTACTTGGGTTTCCTTTTCAAATCCATTAACATCGATGTTTCCTTTGCCCCAATGCCCCGCCTAGTGAGGACACATCGCTAGATTCTAGATGGCAAATGGCGAACCATCCTTCATCGTGAGCAGGTTGCTTGACTGAATTCATACGCTCCTATCCTATCCATAACCAGCGCTGAACCATCAACCTGTGGAAAATCTTTGCAAACTGATTGTGGGGTTCAGAGACATGCAAACCATAGCCGTATGTGTCTCTGTGGGGTCAAGCCAGCCTGGAGCGTGTCTACATAATTCTACATCTATCAGGAGTTCTTGCACCCCCTGGAAGATACAGCAGGGAGGCAGGTCGGGTCTAGACCAATGTCAAGACTTGTCATCTCCCGTGGTCCTTCGAAAGGTCACCGGTGTATCATTGGTCGCCTCGACCTCTGCCGGCCCAATTTATGTTCTTTTCAGAACTTACAAAGATGCTTGTCGGCAGTACTGGGCAGCAGGGCCACAACTCGTTCACTCCAGGGACTTCAGCTGAGCTTCGCCACCGAGGTGCCCGTGGCTTTCCTCGGGACCGACGGCAGATCGGCATATTCCCCCGAAAGCAGTGTTGGGCATCTAATTCATGGTCACTCTAAGAAGTCGAGTGAATAGAGTGTATACTACAATGGATACCTCGAAAAATAACACTGACATCTTCCCAAGCTCCTGTGAGTGGCGATGCTCTTTGATGTAAGAACGGATGATGTATGTTCGAAACTTGTCCTAGACACTGGAAGAAAAACACAACAACCCAAAGAGTGTGTCACAAGAAAAACAACAATATTATACAAATTGATACAATATGTATATATAGGCAGGACAAAAAGTTGGTGACAAGCCAAGCCGGACCAAGCCTGTAAATACATGACCTACTGGAATTCCGGCGGATGAATTTCCACCCCAAAGTACATGTAGATCTAGTAACTTAGTTCGGGGTGCAAATGAATCCGCCGGATTTTCATTGGGAAAAATAGTCATGTCAGTCAGTGAGATTCTCGAGTGCAATTGTTACCAAACCTTTTTTCTCCTGAAGTACCAGTATTATTATTATGTATTAATTCTAGTTAATTCTATGACTTGTGTATAATTTGTGCACTCTTCAATCGTGTAAATCTCGTCCTGTCCTCCGAAAAAGAATCAAACGACCAAGTCTCGGGCGGTGCTGAATTTTGGGGTCAAAAAGAAAGACCAAAGCCAAATATCCCGTGGGGGAAGTCTGGTAAGTCTCATGATTGTTTATATTATTTTCATATTCTGTCTATGTGAACATGGATGAGTCGGCTTCCCTGTCGAAGCATTCCATGATGAATCATTCACCACAATACCAGTTGCCATGTGCCCTGTCGGAGGGACCGAGGCTCTTCTCAGCTTTCGCTCCGCCCTTCTTCGCCAGATGAGCCTTGACCTTCATCTTCTTCTCTTCCGGCATGTCTGGGCAGGTCGCACGGGACGTGAGCACTCGGGTCGGCCGGTGAGACGGGGAAACGACCTCGTCCATCGGCTGATGAGGCTGACGATGCAAACACACCTATATGACGTTGGCACATGACGTTCAGCGAGTGATGGCATGTCAAGTTGATGTGAACTGGCGGAGCAAGAGGCATCGAGAGCGGAGAGCGGTACATCGGGCTGAAGTCCAATGGCCATCCGCCAAGAATCTCGAAACATTTCGCACCGGATGTCAGAATACGAATACCAAACACATCACCTCTGAAAGGATCATCGATATGAATCGTGAGAGAACAAGCACGTGTATGATCATTCACCGGGAGTTTTCCCTTTTGCCCGGCCACATCACTAAACAGGAGGTTTACCTCATGCCAAGTCTCTATCCATGGCTTTCTGCAAATCCTCGTCAGTGACATTCTTTGCCTTGGCGTGGCCAGACTGGGACAGGCCAGGGCCCAAAACACTGTGACCGACCGAATGCCGGACCTCTCCGTGTGACTGACCAGCTGATCTGCGATCTCATTGGGGACGGTGAATCAATAGAGGTGGGTCGAGGGCATCTTCGATTCAATTAGCTCTTCCACTTTGCATGAGATGGTAATGACACGTGGATACATGGGGTCTATCCTCCTATTACCAGGGCCCAGTGGATGATGATGGTTCAGTTGCAGGTCTTGTTCATGTTTACTAATTGTTTACAGGTCCTGTTACAGGTTTAAGCTCGGACAGACCCAGTGGATACATTCCTGGTGATGACATCCATTTCGCCCAATGCACCACTTCAGCAGCATCGGCAGAAGCACCGGCTCCCATGGCTTCGAATAGAGTAGAAGCGCTGGTGTGACACAAACTCAGGGCTAGTCTTCGAGCAGCTGGAGCGCATGGAGAGTTTTCCCTCAGTATGCCATTCTGCATGCCATGAAATTATTCATGGATCTTTATAGATACAGCTCACACAAGACAATTGCTCATCTAGGACTTGCGGATCCAGCGGTGGCCCCCGCCTTCCCCAGACCACTACTCCTGGGTTCTCAAACTGTGAAATAGATTTGCGCCTCTTCTCATCGAATCGCCAGCCAATCTTCATATCGATCCCTGAAAGCTATGAAAACGACGTCTCAGTGAGAGGGAGTGAACTGGCTGTGCCAACAAGATCTGTAAACTGTACCTCTGCACGGAGGCCTTGGAACATGAAAACATCCAGGGGATGTTAAAATGACTCGTCTCCTAGGAAAGGGTATCGGTCTCAGGGGTGTTGACTAACGTTCGAAGCTGCCAATACTCTACCATCTGTGCAAAACGTTTGTTCGGGAGGCCTTTGTTTTTATTGGGTCTGGCAGGTCGTCCAATTTCTAAAACTCCCACAAACCAGACGGAACCCGTGCAATGGCACTTGCAACCATGCACAAAACCTCTGACTCGATGGACCCTTGGGCGCTTCTCAAAACCAGCAAAACAAGCCTCAAGCTGTCAACCCCCAATGAAACTACATGTTCATAGAAGAACAATAGAGTAGAGTGTGTATACATATATTTTGCTATTGCAAAACTATAAACAATGCAACCATAATGCATGTACACATTTGTCATGTTGTTTCCATGATTTTTTGGCATTAGATATACTACTATACATAACAATCTCATCGACCCATGTTGGTATCCATCAACCCCCCACGCCCCGAGAGCAGACCATGCACCTTGACGAATGGATGGACCGAGAACTTTCTTCAAGTCCAAAGTCCTTCCAATGGACAATGGATGATTCCGACTCAGTCTACCAATAGTCTCATTCTGATTCGCATGTCCTACCGTGGAAAAAAAAAAAACTGAAGGCCCGACTCCTTGCGTGGAAACAGCGGGCACCCAAAAAACAAACCGAAAGGCATAAAGGGCTGGCACTGAAACACAACTCATAAATCAAAAGAAAGACAACATGAGTGTGTACAAATATAATATATGCATACAGCATACAGTATATCTTATCATGGCACCGCAGCAGCCCTGGTTAAGCCACTGAGATGGACAGAATCCCAAACGAGCCTTGTTTTTGGGGGGTGAGGCTTTTGACTCTGTTGGCGAACGAAGAGGAGCAGTCCTGTCAGACGAAGAACGGAGGTTGTATCGCTGTACCTCCAAAAAAAAAGTGGATGCCCAAGTCAACGATCACGCGAAAGTTCAACAACAAGATGGAACATGAAATCTTGAACTACGTGCAGCGGAAGTCGGATCAACAAATTGCTCTTTCTGCCTGATAAAGCAATGCAAGTCAATGTCCAGAGATACCTCAACCAGCATCACCGTGACTAAGAGAGTCAATGTTCGCTTAAGGGAGTCGGCATAAGTCCATAGTAAGCCTCCTTCCTGAAGTCCATAGTAAGTCCAAGACCCTGTAAGTCACAGCAAAGCACTGCAAGATTCACATCAAGGCCCCTGACCCTATTCACATCAAACTTCAACGCCTGTCTAGAGATGGATTGAAGATGATTGAAGTGTCTCTACTAGTGTCTCTCTATTTCTCTTAAATCGATTCCCTTCAGGACCCCCTTTTCCTCCCTTGCCGCCTTCATCTTCGCTCTCAAGGCACTGACGGCCTTGTGCAATGCGTGTGGCTCCAGAAGAGCCTGGCGAACCAAGGATTCATCTGTTCACCACACCGCAAGTGTGATGACATCCGAAAAGAGAACCAGTGCCTGGACGTACTCACTGAGCTCATCTGGTGCTGTCATGACCGAGTTGAATTCTGCGAAGTCTTTGTCTGTGATGAGAGCGAACGAATGGATGACCTTGGTAAAGAATCTTGGTCATGTTTTGCTAGCCAGCAATTTTGGGATTGCATAATATATAAGGTTGTATAGGCATACACGTCCACAGGACGCAGGATTGTCGTCGCAGCAAACAACAAATGTATGCTATGGCACTTACGATTGAAATCATTTTGCAAGATTAAACGCCTACCGCCTACCAATGTACATAGAATAATATAGGATATCATAGGTGGGATAATATGTAGATATAAAGAGAGAGAGAGAGATACATGATATTGATTTAGATATTACAAAATAACATATGTATATATATAATATGTATTACATTAGTTATATACAGTACATTCATTTATGACAAACAAATGAAGAGAAGAGATACAGGTAGGTAGGTAGATGGGTGGGTGGGTGGGTAGGTAGGTAGGTAGATAGGTGGATAAATAAATGGACACACACACAGAACAAATAAAACTGTTCTTTAAACAAAATCTACACATGGCACCCGTAGTTCTTCTCACAAAACAACCCAACTACTGCGAAGCCCGCATGCACCTGTGACACACCACGCCCGCTGGGACAACACTAGGCACCTGGCCCTGCTTGCCTGGGCAGCACACCGCTGGCACACTGACCACTGGGTCACCGCGAAGCAGCTCGTTTTGACACTTTTAACCACGGCAAAACAACCTGGGACACCAACTACACAAACTGCTGAAGTGAACGGACAAGGTGCAACCAACTGCAACCCGGGATATCCAATTCGGTGTACCAACGCTTCCCTGTATATTTAAAACCACACAGAAAGCTGAACAACGTCTGTTGAAAACATGATTTGACAATCATTATACAATGTCCACTCTTCCTTAGCAGCTAATTCGAATCTGATCATTGGTGGGTCTTGCTTTATGTTGTTTCCTTGTGGGCTTCCACTAGGAAAGGCCCAGTTTGAAAAAAAATGCAATTAAAGTCCAAAATAAAAGGAACAAAAAAAGCACAAAAAAAGGGCTAGGTTGATGCAATCCAAAAACAAATGCACACCAAATTGCAAAAAATAGCTAGATTGATCCACTGCCGCAAAAAAGGAAGCGCGACTCCTTCGTGCTCTCTTTCTCTCTCTCTCTCTCTTTCTTGCTTCTCTCTTTGCTTCTTGATTTTTCTTCTCTTCTCCTTCCTCCATCTTTGCGGACTAGAGGCCTAGCTTCCTAGCGCGGCCATCATAAACTCCTAGGTCCTAGACTCCATGTAGACGGCTCGGCGGCTAGGTCAATATATATATATATATGGACCTAGGGGCATCCATTCTAGCGAGCGCATAATAACACTTTCTACCATTCAACTAGTGTTACCAAATCACGTTTAGGATTGCTTGGGCTCTTTTCATCCCGGTGGGTTAAGATTGAACAGCCAATTCTTCTGTTGGTAAGTGGTTGTCACCTTAGAGAGCTTGCACCTGGGGTTGCATCTTTTTTGCATTGTGTTAGGCAGTGTGTGTCTTGTTTGCATTTTTCCTTTGGGTCGGTTTTGCTTTCTTGTTCCTTTCTATTCAATTCTTTTTGAACTTAGAACAAACCCAAAAACACATCATAAGTCTTGCTGCCCTCAAGTCCAGATCCTGCGGGTCGGGTTTTAAGCGAGATGCGCTGCGTGGGTGCACACCAGCAACGCCTGGCAGCAAGAATCAGCTTGAGCTGTTTGGTTTCAACTCACTTGAAAATAAATATCTGAAACCACCACCCAGTGAGAATACTTGGTGACTTGGTTGTTCTTCTTGCTGCGTTGGGACGTTACCAAGCCTAACTCTCAAGTCAAACACACTCGCCCTGCCATGGTCGATCGACCTCTTCGCTTCGTCAAACGCGCACCGTCCGACTCTCCCGTGGCGCCTGAAACGCACCACCAACGGTCCAGCTTCGTGGGCACGGCGCCACCCCTCCGAAGCTCTTGGTAGAGGATCTGCCATTGGTGCGATGCGACTGGTGCGATGGTGAACTGCTGAATTTGGGTTCCGGCAGGGAGTTTGGGGGCAGTGCATTGATGGTTCATGTCCTCCTCATCTATATGGCGTGAAAGAAAAACAACTTGTATGTGTGCTGTAGAATCATGTAGTCAGTTGCAGCGTACAAAGATGCCCACACCCAAAGAAAAAGAGCGAGCCAATGTGTGGGGCCACACAAACAAGGGCGATAGATTGTGATAGGCACAGTTTCCAGCTCTGGAAGGAGTTTGGAGTGTCTTTGACCTCTTAACTTTTGACAGTTGTATAAGACGTGATGCTGAGACCCACCGAAATCCACAACATGTTAGAGCCCACTTTAGCCGTAGCTGATTACTTTGGCCGGTTCTTCGTATCCTTTCTGCAGCACACCACTCCCAACGATTGAACCCCTACAGAGACAGCAAGCAAGAGATGTACGATCACCAGGTGTCAAGGAGGGAGCAAAAATAGCGGCACAGCCTTTCCATCCAAGTGACCTCTCTCAGTTTACAACTACGCAAAGCGTCGACTATGTCTACTTTTGAACTGTCACAACAATATGTTTCTGCTTCAGATTGGGATCCAAATGGCGTTTTTTGGTGATCCTTTTGAGACATTGTTTTCAATGAACCAACTTTCAACATCTGTCTATAGATCAATGTTCCCGGACCGGTCGCAGGTCTCCTAACAACGGACACCTCCTCAAGCCCGTCGCTGCCGTAGAGCGTGGTCACCGTGGGCCGCGAGCGTCGCTGTGTCCCGCTGGGCCTGGGGGGGGGGTCGCGGCGAAAGGCGTTGGGTCCGAGACGGTGTACGTTTAAGGCAGTGACCCAGGCGTGCCAGGTGTTGTTTTTGTTTGTTTTCAACCAAGTGACCAAGTGTATATAAGAAATCGAATTATGCAGGTGCAACCAGTATGGTCAGCATGTGCACGGGTGCGCTTCTTATCGCTTCTTGGGTGTGGAATGTGCTCTTGTCTGAGCTATTGTTCTTCCTAGCACCAGTCAGTCGTCAGGGTTTAAATTAATCTGTCTTTGACAATTGAACCCAAGCACAAATCAACCTGTGGACAATGAACTAAGAGTAAAAACCGGATTCTGTGTGTTTTTCAATGGTGGGTGAAAACTTCAGTCAGTTCCTGCAGTGCTCTGGCTCTTCATCCCCTCAAATATGGATTGAACGAATCAAAGGCCGACTGTCTTATTCCATTACATGTCATCCGATTCTCACCATGTCAAAAAATCCCCAATAGAATTGAATTGAGATGAATTGAGAGATCCATTGGCCCACGATGTCCTCCATGCCCCTCCTGCGCTGCGCCGTGGGGCTGCGCTGCGCCACCTGCGCCGCGGCGGCCGCCGCGGCCGCCGCGCGGAGGCGGAAGTTGGCCGCGGTGGCCTCGGATGGCGGGGACGGGAACAACACAAAGCACGCATGGTGGGCACAACGCAAACACGGGGTTTCATGGATGTTCATTCATTGATCTGGACTTGGATTGTTTTATATGGTGTTTAGCTCCGCTCCATTTTTGCTGAATCTGGGGAAGAGAGAGTTGGAAGTTCCCAACAAGCCTCCGGTCTTTGGAAGTCGAGCCTTGTAAGTAAAAGGGATGCTCAAAGAGTGTGAGCATTCTCTGGACCTGAGGGATAAACAAACCATTCCAAAGGTGCAAACAGTGAAAAACAATGCAAACCTGTCCTTGGCCTGCTTAATGTCTTCTTGTGTCAGTTATATGAGAGTGCCTCTTCTGCCAAAAAACACTGGGTAGAACAACTGACAGCTATTGGAGGTTCAAAAGGTTTTTGAAGGTGGTGACTGGTGGGCCTCGTCCGTCAAGATTGCTAATCGAGCTAGCGCATACTGCATGCGCAAACAGTGTTTGTGCCTTGCAACAGCCGTGTACTGGAACATGCTATGTCTGCAGGTCAAATCCCCATCTTGCCGGTAAACCCACACAAGATGTCCGCAGAAAAGAATCAACTCCCAACGAATCTTGACCAGGCTTTTGAAGTTTAGTGACCCCAAAACATCGTCCAACATAACCTATATCTTTCCAAACTCAGCTGACCTTTGTAAAAACCACTCACCTCTCCGCACGAGCCCCGGCCTCAGCGGCGCTACTCTGAACTGCGCGCAGAAAGCTCGTGCGGAGCCTCTTTCCCAAGGTCTTACGCCGCGGTGGCGATCGGGGGGGCGCCGGCCGACCGGACGACAGGAATATGTCAGGAGGCGCCATGGAAAGGAAAACTGCGTCATGCTCCAGGCTCCAGGATACTCCAAAACGGTGTTTCAAGTCTTCGGAATTGATTCGGAACCTACAAAGAAGACTGGTGATTGGTGGTATCGAGCAACATCGTGGTGTTGTGTCAAGTTCGTTTGATGACGTGTTTTGATAGAAGTTGATGGTGATATTTCCTCCGGTCACCAGTCGTGTGTCCTGTCCATGGAAAACAATCAAGCGTGGCTCCCCACAAATATGTACAGACTTGTCCGGCAGTTCCTTACAAAGCTTGTTCAAAAAGGCTCGAGTCCAATTGCCATCAGTTCTCCCAAGTTTGCCTGCTGTTTAGGGTCATCAGTACTCCTTGTTGATCCTTTTGAAGCGTCCTGATTAGCTACAACATCTCCCTAATGGGCCCCAATAGAATGAAGGCTAAGAACCGTAAACAAGAATACAAAGTATATGTTTTTGTAGATTATTTATTTATATATATATATATATTACTCCGGGCAAGAACAACATAGACCAGAACTCAATTTCAAGTGCGCTTTAACATGGACCACTGGAAGCGGTGACTTCCTGGGAAACGGTATTAGCACTTTTTGGGGGCAATTTCTGGACACTCATTAACATGGACCGTTCCCACTCTCAGTCCATGATCGATTTTGACACTAACATGGACCAAGTGCAATCTGACTACAAACTGAACGCAAGCTAACATAGACCGCGCCGGTAGAGGTCAACATAGCCCGGTGGAGGCTAACATGGATGGACCATGCCACACACCTCTAGGGCCTACCTGGTGCATCATTGGTTTTTCAACGTGCTCTTTGATTGACATTTTTCATTTTTTCACAGATTGCTTGAACCAGACTCCAAACATCAATGGAAGAAAGGAACTGAAGGAATATGACCAGCCAAGTAACTAAGAATTAAAGATTAAGTCGCTTATTTTTTCTCCTCTCCCCCTGTCTCTGTCTCTATTCCCTTAACCGGGGAGACACAGGGAGACAGAAAACATCAGAAAACTCAGAGACGTCAACAGTCACACCTCGAAGGGCCGCTCTGGGACCGACCTCTCAGGCCCCCCTCAGGTCTGACAGGTGTCGCGTTGCCTCAGGACGTCACCGGTGTCGGTCCCAGGGCGACACCTGTCAGACCTGAGGAGGAGTTCCCTGTGTCTCCCCGTAAAGGGAATAGACACAGAGACAGGGGGAAAGGAGAAAAAGTGCAAGAAGTAGTTAGTTAATTTCTAATTTTTGGACAGCTTCCTGGTCAAATTCCTTCAGTTCCTGCCTTTCCTTGATGCTTCAAGAGCTTGGAGGCAATTTCTTAAATATTTGCAGATGTCGAGTGAGGCATGTGGCTAACATAGACCACTTCCACTCTCAGTCCCTGGTCCACACTGACACAAACTTTCCACAAACCTGGGTCAGGCGTGTGGCTAACATGGACCGTCCCACTCTCAGTCTATGATCGATTTTGACACTAACACGGACCAACTGCAATCTGACGATAACCTGAACGCAGGCTAACATAGACCGCGCCGGTAGAGGTCAACATAGCCCGGTGGAGGCTAACATGGACCATGCCAAATACTCATATGGCCCACCATGGCACATCGGAATTTGGTCTAGGTTAGTCTCAACGGTGTCCGCTCCGAAACTAGACTAACATATGCCCATTTCTTGCGAACATGTTAGTTTTCACCGGTGTATATATTATATATGTGTATTAATTATATATTAGTATATTATGACAACTAAAGCCCCTGGTGCTTTTGGGGTCTCCAGCCAATCCGAACCCTCAGATCCTCTGGGAGTTGCACCGACGTTCGTCGAGGGCCGAGCTCAGCCGCACGATTTGACTTGGGGCGCGCCCCGTGAGTGGAACGAGGCCCGGTTCGGACATGGCAAGTGGAACGAGGCGCGGAGAGGGAGCAAGAGGATGGGTTAAGATCTGATGGATGTGATCACCATGTTAAGTAGATGGATATGTGTTTACCATGTTTTGCTCTTGTTGATGAATATGCAAATATATGCAAGGTGCTTTGTTCAGGGGCTTGGGCTTCTTCTTGGCTTTTTGTGCTAAGAGCCAAGGAAGAAGGACTTGTGCCAATGCGCTGTCATGGTTTGTCGTGCGGTGGTGCAATGTGGGTTTGTCTCACCCAAGAGTGGCCAAACATCTGGTGTCCATGCCGATGAGCAGCTTGCATGATCAACATACTTGAATTTAGAAATCAATAGATATATATAATATATATATATATATATATTGAAGGACACCCGCTCCTGTATTTGTTTGATGACTTGAGTCCTTGAAGCACAGCTCAAGCCAAATTGTGCGACATCTTTGTGGCTGTCATAACAAGGCAAATCAATGTCAGGGCAGGGTAAGGCCTAAGGAATCACAACAAGGGAGTCCATGACATCTTCACCTGCGAGATCCTGCGAGGCTAATGGGCCATGGTGCGTTTGCTTCATTGAAGTCATCTCCCATAAGATGTCAACAAAGCGTGAAAGACACGATACGTCAGCTTAAGAAGAAGGGAACACGATCACTTCAAATGCAGGCTGACCGAAGGCAACGGGCATGGGGCAGCTCACTTGGTCAGTCCATGCATCGACTGACGCGTGTACTCTGCGCACGACTGGAGCCGCAAACGCATGTCCACAATCTCGTCCTCACAGCAGCTCGAGCTACTAGTACCTATACATTAACATCACAGAACTCTTGGTTGAAGTTGCAAGTGAAAGGGAGTTGCCAAACAATAGCCTGTCAGATTTGAGCTGAATGTCCCACGTCCACTCAATAATCTACATTCTGATTTACGGTCCAAACAAAGAGGTAATGACGCTGGCCCTTGTTCCTTAAAGGTAAACGTGCGATCGAGTTCACATAAAGCCTGTGCACATGTCACATGCATACCAGTTGAGTGAATCTGTGTTGAGGCTACAGGTGAAATATTTCATGATCGATCCACCAGCAATACCACAATACCCCTATGGTCCACCGAGTTCCTTTCATCTTCTCTCCCAGCACCGTGCTCGCGCGTGCTCCTCCGCCGCGGAGACCAACTGCCGGAGCTGAGAGACCCGGGCGTCCTCGGCGCAGGGAGCCCCGCGACAAGAAGTGGCTCCGAGGTCCGAAAGAACTGGTGACTGGACCAAGCAAATCATTTCTGCGGAGCTTGCGTGGAGAGTTTGTTCTAAATGATTTGTGCCGAAAGACATTGGTGAGTCCCCCCAAATCAATCACTGAGTTCCACATACTGTAGTTCGTTCCACCATGTGACCATGTGGTTCTGCCGGTAGGAGAGGGATGGGACACATTCCTGCCCTGCGCATACCTGCCGTCCTCGGGATCGTAACCAGCATCTGCATACTCCTGGCAGGGGGGTGGATGAGTCAAAACTTCAATCCTCGAGGGCCTTGACCTGTTACTGCACGTGGTACTAGTAGGACACTGATCTTATATGCCATCTTCAACGGTTGAGCCCAACCCGGCCTTCGAATGAGCCTGCAAAGAATCCTTGTAGTCCGGATTGATCTCGAACTGGCACGCGGTTGGGGCGTTGTGCTGTGACCTTCTCAAACGATGTAGGCTTTGGCACATGTGCTCCTGGTAGTCGGGGCAATGATTACAAGCACTTCAGCCCTGACAACGTGTTTGACCCGAATCTCCCTGACTTCGACTGCTTTAGCTGCTTTGTTGCTTGTCTCCAAGGGTCAGTCAGGACCGGCATGAGCGACTCAGTGGATCTAACTGCAGCGACTCAGTGGATCCGACTGCAGGACAGCCACTTGTGGCTTGGGCCATCACACCTTCTACAGTGGTCTGCCTTTGGTGCCGTTCTTTCAACAAAATGTTTCGGGCTGTTGATACATGTTGATATATGTTGATACCAAAAGAATTATAACTAGCTTACAGTAATTGTTTGCACTGGTATGTGTTCTATGGGGCTACAGGGTTACACATACATGCAACGTTTGGTCCATTTATCGTCGACATCAAAGGACATCATGCACACAAAACAAGTAGCTCAATTGAGGGTATCATCTTTTGGATACAAAATGGCTCAAAACCACAGTCTTGGGTGAAAAGCCCCCAGTATGATGTAAATGTAAATGACAATAATTATGCAAAACACTCAACCGACCAATATGGAGGCCTTGACTGAATCATCTGGTTCAACCAAGTGAAACGTCCAAAAAGAACAATCTGTAACATGTATACATATATAATATGTGTGATTATATGATATTATATGTGTGTGTCCCAGCCCAGTTGATCCAGGTCTATCCCAGCACAGCCAGGACGCCTGTTCAAAGTCCTTCAAGATAGGCTCGTTCTCCATGGTTTCTGCAATCTCCTGTGGGAACGGGAAACGAACCGGTTGCTGAAACCGGGATCCAAAGCACAGTCTGTTGTTGAAAGGTTTGGACTGGTCATTCATTTAGCAAGTAGGTGGATGGGTCGGTTAGTAGGTCGAAGCGACACAACAGCAAACGACAATGAGTCGCGAGGAAATCCACAGCGGATGTCCAGGTGCTGTGACACGTGTTCTCCTGGCCCGAGAACATGGCGCGTTCTCGCTCCTGGCGAGCGAGTAGAGGGTTGATTTAACAAAAGGTCCTACACATAATATGTCCATATATATGTCCCAATTGATTGCATAGATGTACTCACTCAGTGTCTAAAACCACACCTCCAAAGTTTGTTGTAACAACAAAAACTATCGATGTCCGTTCCTTTCACCTTACACTCAAGTTCTGTCGTGGTGACTCATCGAACCACCAGGGCAGTCGAATGCGACGGCATTGCTAAATATTCCCACTCTCAACAACAAAAACCACCACCACCACCACCACCAGCACCAGCACCAGCACCACAACAACAACAACCACAAGCACAAGCACAAGCACAACCACAAGATCCCCCTGGGAATAACCACGGGGGGTTGAGAACGCCATTCTATAGTGATAAATTGCTGAACCAACCTCTGGGAGCAAAATGCCCCACTATAGAATCTAGCTTTCAACCCTTGTAATGTACAGCATAGTTTCTCTATAGAATAAAGGGGGTCACCCTTGAAGGCACTAATGTAACAGAATCGTAGGCTCAAAATCTGAATTATCTATTTGAAACAGCCAGGGTTGGTTCTCATTCTATAGACAAGTGGGAGAAACAGCCAGGGTCGGTCCTCATTCTATAGACAAGTGGGTGTCGCATCAAGGCTGACATATCATTTTAGAGGAAAATTAGGCAGCAATGGCAAAAGAGGTTAGTATTCTATTTTATAGAAACATGATTGAACATTGCAAGGTTGAATTTCATTTTATAACAAGATTAGGCAGCAATGGCAAGAGAGGTTGGTATTCTATGTTATAGAAACATGATTGAACATTGCAAGGTTGAATTTCATTTTATAACAAGGTTGGACAGAAAATGACAATCCAAAAACAAGATATGTCTAAAGAGGTTGATATTCATTTTATAAGGACAGGGTTGGACACTCACAGGATGCTTTTTTCATTTTAGAAAGGTGAGCTGAATGTTGCACAAAAAAATCATTTTATAGTGGGCCAATATTCACCGGTTATTCCACAGGAATTCTGGGAATGCATGCACCAGATTACACAAGAATGCGCCGGATATTTCGTGAAATCAGCAGGTCACAGCAGCATCTTTTTTCCTCCCCTGCAGATTGCAATCGGTCTGATTGCAAGTCCCCTTGATTGATGCTACCAAGATCATCCAAGATCTATGATGCCTGTCTGTCAAGTGTCCATGGCTTCGCTATCATGACTCTTTTTTTTCTCTGAGACTTAGTGGATTTGCGTGATCTTCTACAGTAAGGTTCCATGGCGTTCCATGATGTTTCGGTTCTTAGCCATCGCATGGTCCCGATGAACAAATTTCTCCACGCTCATATCATCTCAGGCAAATGATGGTGGCCTGCCATCAGAAGCACATCTGGACTGCAACAGGAACCAGCTGCCCCCCAAAAAACTAAACAAACCTTGTCCACCCTGTCCTAACCTCCAGAAACTTGAAGCGCCTTGAAGGATGGTCACAGAATGCCATGGATGCATCTCCATGATCTCCTTGCACAGGATCATGAATCTGCCTTCATCAGATCTTCTTCTTTTTTTGGGGGGAGACTCCTGTGTGGATGCTGGTCACGCAACCAACAGCTGCAGAACGAGTTGCGATTAATTAAGGTGCCCTGAAAGATTTCACACAAATATAACACCTTATCATTGTTAGATGGCGGGTCCCTTAGGTGCCCCCCCCGTCCAGACCCCCTGGATAAATGTAGAAAATAATCCACATAACCTCCAGTTAATTTTCAAAAATTAATCCAACAAGTGGACGACAATCAAATTAATTATATAAAATATATGAATCAACATTGATTTCACATCCATAATCCTTCAAGTAAATTGATGTTCCAGGAAGTTTGCCGAGGGAGACAGGATTAATTCATAGACTACAGGCCCAGGGAGAGGGGGGAGGCAGGAGTTCCTGCCAAGCTTAGGAAAGAAAGATAGACTCGTGTATAGAGCTTCCTGACAAACAGCGCAAAAGCGAGAGGCGCCAAGCAAGCAAGAAGGAGAGGTTTCCCTGTATCCTAGGCAGAGGACATAGATTTGTAGAAATCATGACCACCCAGGCTACTGTGAGGCTTCTGTGGTGGCCCTGACCATTTGGCAAATTAATCTGG
>CAXAMN010004446.1:622856-648904 GCA_963970005.1 Durusdinium trenchii
TTCTGTGGTGGCCCTGACCATTTGGCAAATTAATCTGGTGGTCTGGGACCCCTTCACTGCACCAGGATTAATTTATAGACTGCTACAGGCCCAGGGAGAGGGGGGAGGCAGGAGCTTCCTGTCAAGCAGAGGAAAGAAAGACTTGTGTGTAGAGCTTCCTGACAAACAGCGCAAAAGCTATAGGAGCCAAGCAAGCAAGAAGGATAGGATTCAGTACGTAGTCAATCCTAGGCGGGGGGCATAGATGTGTAGAAATCATGACCACCCAAACTACTGTGAGGCTTTTTGCGTTTAGATTCCTGTGTCTTTTTGTGTCAAACCCTTGTGCACCATTTTCTCACCTCTGAGAAGTTGCCACTTCTTTCAAGCGTTGAGTTTTCATCTGTCTGCATCTCTCATAGACAACGTCTGTTTCAACAACCGTGAACATGCCTCTGATAAAAAATAATGTAGGTACAAGGTCCACGGGGACCGTGGCATACCCCAGGCAATAGTTAATCCAAGAAAAATTAATCCAAAAAAATAACCCGTGAACTCACGGGTATCCCTGGATTAATTTCCCAAGGTACCCCCCATATTGTTAGTTTTGTTGGTGCTGGATAAAGACTAAGACTCTTAGCTTTCCTGCGCTTATCCCTTTTTCATGGACGGCCTGCTTCTCTTCTCTTCCTGTTTGTGCTTTCCTCTTTTTCACTGGCGCTGCAGCGGCATCATACGCAGCACCAGGATCATCGTCCTGAAAGCAAGACTTCTCTACCTTCTGCCGGCGCTCCGCCTCTATCTTTAGTCTTTCAGTCTCATCCTCCTTTTGTTTTCTCGTCGCTTCTTGTTCTCTTTGTCTTTCTTGGCGAAGTTCTTCCTGTCTTTCCAGGTGCTGCTGCCAGCGTTTGCGGCAAGGCTCTTCTAGCTGCTTTGTCTCCTCATCTTTCTCTGTCTTTTTTTGCAGCCTCCCTTTGTCGCCTTCTTTCAGCACTCTTCCTGTAGCCTCTGCGAGATGAAGGCTTGCTGCTCCGCTTTCTTTTGAGCTTTCTTTTGATCTTCTTCCTCTCTCTTCTTCTCTTGCGCCACCTGCTCCCTTCTCATTTCATCTTCAGCCTTCTTTCTTTGGGCTTCTTCCCTTCTTTGCCTTGCTTCTGCCAGCTTGACTTGCTCCTCTCGATCTCTTCTTTGCCTTTCTGCAGCCATTTTGGCCTCTTGCTCCTGCTCTCTTTTTTGCTTTTCTTCAACCTCTTTGGCCTGTTGCTCTTGTTCTCTTCGAAGCAAGGCGTCTTCCTCCTCGTCCCTTCTTTGTTCTTCTTGAAAAGTTTGGCTTGCGCCTGCAGTGTTTGCGCTTCCTGGTCTCTCCTCTGTTCGGCCTGCTGTTGAGATTCCTCATTCCTTGCGCTTTCCTGCGGCTGATGCTGTTGCCGCTGCATCATCTCGGTCCCGAGGTCCATGATCAGTCTTGAATGCTGGACCAGCTGGTCCAGCTTCTCAAGCATTCTGTTCCATTGGCGCTTTGTATACGACGGCGGTCGCGACATGCGTCGCAAAGGTGAATCCAACAAATACGCCCAATTTGAAATTATTGTTGCTTGGCTGCTTTTCCCTCTAGGTTGTTTCATGTTTTCTATGTGCACGTTTTTGGGGGTTTAGTGGGAAGATCTGATCATGTTTTCCTTGCTGCCCTGCTCTCTTGCAGTCCGCCTGTGTCCTGTGATTTCCCTATAGCGGCCGTAGCGGCACTTTTCTTGAGGAAAAACACAACAGCAAACATGGTGGCTGCACAGCAACTTTGCCACATGGGGTTCTCAACAGCAACTTTATCACAAGAAAATGCAACAACAAAGAAATGATTGCGTTCCTAAAAGAGGGAGACCATTGATGAGCTTCGAGATTCGTGTACTTGTTTTTCTTTTGTTTCGTTGATGCCCCCGTCCACCCTGGCACACCTTCGTTTGAACATGCGCATGTTGCTGAACAGTAGAGCATGTCATAATGCTTTCTGATCCTGCCGCCCTGCAGCCAAGGAACTTGGTGCTGAATGCCTGGTCGCCATCATTGGCAGGCCTATCGCGTTTGCAAAACCGATGTCAGAACATGGAGGAGGTGCTGCTGGCTGGTATGAAAGCCCCTGCCTGGTTGCTGCGCACATGTTTTGCCACCGGTTGATGAGACTGCTGCGCAGCAGTCACTATGACTCTATGAGGTTGCTGTCCAGCAATCTCACTGCTGTGCAGCAGTCATAGGTTGCTGTCCAGCAACCTCACTGCTGTGCAGCAGCAATCTCAATTCTATGATTTGCCCTACAAACATCTCATTTCATAGTTTTACTTTTGAAACAAACCTGACAGACTGCTGCCCAGCAATCCCACAAGCAGCTTTTGACACATCTAGTAATGTCAAGTGACATCAAGTTTCGCTAGGAGTTTCCCTGTGCAGTCCAGTTGCGGTACACTCCACGTTTTTCATTCCACTCAACTGGCTCGACGTTCTCTGTGCAGCGGCCTGTGCCCTGGGTTCAATGGATTCAAAATCCAAACTCCAGAACCTGAAAGAATCCTGTTCGGAACTCATCCACAAAATCTCAAAACCTGTCAGAGTCTCTTACAATATAAAAAACAATTTGCCTCTTGCCTCTCTGGCTATGTATCTACACTTCGGGCAAGGAGCACATACAGTGGGGCATCCAGGCGGAATCGGCATGGAGATAGATAGGTAAGGTCCGGTGACCAATTCACGATTTTCTGTAACCTCTTGTGCACATCTGATTCTATCCAAGGATATCCAACGTTCAGGCGCGTCAATGGCATGTTCTTGAGGCAGCATCACTCTGCGGAGGAAGCGGGCTGAGACTATAAACTCAAAACTCAAGACTCCACAAATTCAAGTGCTTTCTATAGAATCAGAATCCAACCTACCTCACTGTAAAACATCCATCCACTCTAAAGTAAACTCTCAACCTTCTACTGCTCCAGGTTCTCTTTAGAATCAAAACCTCTGTCCTCTATAAAATGCCCTCAATTTTCATATATTCTCTATAAAATGAGGGTGGTCAACCTAGTGATCCATCAATATATGATTCTCTCACCTCAGATATCCTCAGAGTGGATCTTTTTCAGGTAGGTTGACTTTTGATTCTATAGAAAATCTCTATAAAATGCTAGGTCATTTTGGAGCTCGACCTCCCCCATTCTATAGGGGTTGTTCCCAGGGGGATACCACAAGCACCACCACCACCACCAGCAGCACCAGCAGCACCAGCACCAGCACCACCCCACCGCCGCCACCCCCGCCACCGCCACCGCCACCGCCACAACCACAACCACAAGCACCACAACCACAAGCACCACAACCACAACCACAAGCACCACCACCACCACCACCACAACAACAACAACAATAACAACCACAACCACCACCACCACAACCGCAACCACAACCACAACAACACCAGCACCAGCACCAGCACCAGCACCAGCACCAGCACCACCACCAGCAGCAGCAGCAGCAGCAACAGCAACAGCAACAGCAAAAGCAGCAACAACGGACAACATAATTGTGCAGACTAATTATTGACGATAGAAATATGGTGTTCTTGGACCCAAATCATTCTGAACTATCGATTCACTGGCTCTCAAAGTGTCAACAGTGGAAGCAAATATAACGTGTCGGGCACATTCCAAAAGAACTTGAAAGACCTGTATCTAAAGGCTGTGGTGTGACGAAATAATACCAGCACCACCGATGCAAGTGGTAACGCCAGCAATGGAAGTAGCGAACAATTTGAAAGGAACTGTTCTGTTTTCTTGCTACGATGATATCTGATATTCTTGATATAAGACTTGATAAACCAACGTTTTTGCCCGCTCTCGTCGACCGAAACTCCGTGTCTGTCCTTTTTCGTCCACTTGGCACCTCGGACAACTCGACTGAAGATACCAGTGGTGCTTCACATGATGAGACAGCTCTCAACCTAATGGGTTGGAAAGCGTGGGTCTTTCTCAGACCAACTGCTGATTAGTTAACTAATTGGAAACACAACACCACCTCGAACCATCAAAACACTGTCAATATATTGGATTTCCTTATCTTGCCTGGTGCAGAAAGACTCCAGCCATATGTTCCTGAGTTTCCGCGCCCAGCACGGTGCTGTTGATGGCCTTCCGCTCGTAGGTGGGCAGCTGCGCTTGCTCCATGAAGTGCTGCGTCGCCCGGTGGGTCGACCGGAGGGTGCGTCGAGGAGGGCAAAAAATGGTGTCCTTTCGGCCTTTCGGCGCGGGGAGTTCCGACTGCCAGCTACTACGTATGGCTCGGGTTTCCTTGGTGCGAACATCTCTGAAAACCTGAGGAGGGCTGGAGATGCTCAAAGGTACCACTCTCCGCGAGCATCAATCTGTGAATTTCCCACAGAACTATTGTATCGCTGATCTTTATAATACAGGTTACTACTCGCACAAATCAAAATTAAGCAGCTTAAACAAAAAAAACTTACATATATATATATATTGATATACAATGATATATATTAATATATATGATATTATATATGTTCTATCGATGGCATTGAAACTCAATGCTTTACTGTTACTTTTTGAACACATGAGCATGCCTCTGGTCTGGGTAATAGAAACTCCTTCGGTGCAGGAAAAAAAAACACACACACACAACACATGTGTTCACCGAGTGCTTCAGTTTTTGGATCGAAGCAATGGCGTCAAACAGTTCAAACATGTTCAAACCCCTTTGCCAGTCTTCTAATAGGGTCTTAAGCGAACCCAATTCATGTCACTAGCATAACCAAAGTATGCGTATGCATCAAGCATACCAAGCAAGGCCTACAGGGGAAGCCTGTACGCTAGCAGTTCATCCTCACTGCAATGAACAGAAGCGAGGAAACAACTGCAGGATGTTCACCTACCATGGTTTGAGGATCAAAACGAAGAAACGAACTAGTTGTTCGCATGAATCGATCCCGTCTGATCCACACCCATGTCATGAATCAAACACCATGGTCTACCTCACGGCGCCTCCATGCTTCTCTATATATATACTATACTATAGATCTATTTTGGGCCTCCAGCAAATCTCGATGTTGGGGGATTCCTTCATGTCGGCGCAAGCAGCAGGTGAGCTTCACCCTGGCGACAGGGGGATCTTTCTCGATGGGTGAAGGATAGCTTGGACCAAACAGCCAGTCCAAAGCGTCCAAATACAAGACACTTCTTTTTGTTCACGACCGTTCTGTGGAACAAACAACATCCAACTCTTGATGATTCTGCAACAAACGAAAGGTAATAAAGAACGTCAACCATTGTTTTAAGAAAGCACACACACACACACTGGTGACCAATTTGGTTGAGATTAAGCTATAATGTGCTATAATTAGTTAGTGTTAGTACACCATGAGTCCGTCACCCCACAGTGCTTCAACGGTCCCCCTTCATCCCTTGTTTTGGAATCACCCCGTTGGCCGTTGGAGAGGAAGAACAGCACCAAGGAGTGATGTTTCAGGAGTATGTTCAAATCTTCTAAACAAATCTGATCTGATCTCCCCAACAAGTCTCCAGGAACTGAGGTTCCTGTGCTGTGTTGAGGTCTCTATATCCAGCTTCTGAGCTTCGGGCCAAAGGCTTTTTCCCTTCACCCGAGCAGCCATGTCCTGGCAGTTCTTGCAAATGGGAAATGGGAAAAGGCTAAGCAAATGGCTATAGGCATCTACACGCTGCATTAGGCTGTAGCAAATTTGGCCAGCGCTAATTCTAATGCGACTGGACTCTGCTCCCAAGGATATGAACAAAGCAAACACCATTTGGGCCAAGCAATCACAGCCATGAACACGATGTGTACCCTTCGCACGTCCCCAAAAAGGACCCTCGCCAAAAGGGCCCTTCGGTCGCCGCCAATTTGGGCCTCTCCCGGCGAACACGAAGCGTCTGACGCGTTCGTCCTGAGAGACCCAGTGCAGCTGCTCCAGCACTCCAGCCACCGATCCAGCGCGGGACTGGCAGGAACGCCGGTTCGGCGGTGACCGGAAGGGGGCGGAGCTCTTGCGGAAACGCTGGTAGGCCTGTGCTCTACCCTCCAAAAAAACACCATGGGAGCGTAAACACATGGACAATCTCTGCAACATCATCGCAAGACTATGTACTGAGTCTAGTTACTAAGTTACAGTATACAACAACAGTTGTTGTTACAATTCAATTTACTGACATGAACTGCCTGATACCTGGTACCTTGATCGCCCTCTCTTGCCTTGATGATGGTGTAGTGGTCATAAACCATTGCCACCTGAATTCCGTCGCAAGGCAGTTGAGTCCGTTCCGTGGCACGGGCCGAACGGATTCCTCACAATATCACGCAGCAGATTTCACAGCGGCTGAACAAGCAGCTGACTCTCCAACAGGTTCATAGGCAACTGCCACAACTGCTGTGACTTGGTACTTGGTACTGATTTCTTTGGGGAGAGTGCAGGGTGGAATCTAAAGTGGTGGACGGGCCTGCTTTGCCGGGGATCTGGTCATTTGGACTCCTCTGCCCGAGCTGTTCTTGCCCAGGAGCAAGAAGGTTCAATGTGATGACCACAATAGAGATGAAAAAGGCGCCATACCAAACCTCGGGCACAGCTGCAAGAACTGGCAAGCAAGGGCCAAGAAACCCTGGCATCCCGCGCATGTGAGGGCAAACATGTTTCTCATTGTTTTTTCGCTCTTCGGCTGACCCTCCTACATCTGCCTGCACTTGCCTGCATTTGCCTCCATCCACATCCGCTCACCCCGAAAGTCGCCCAACAGCAGCTAGGGCACCATCGCCCCGATGGGCGCGTAGCCGAACATCTCTTCCAAGCTCACTTGGCCCATCAAGGTGCGCAGGGTGCTGTTCACCGCCTCCAAACATGTGTGAGGGAAGAGTACAACATAATACAACGATGGAGGATGTGGATCAATAGTGATCTGATAAGTAGATGCTAATTACTGAATTACATCTAATTATATACATGTAATACGTACAAACATATTTCCGTGTTCATGTCGTGGGCATGAAGTTTGGCTGCATAGAGGAGACTGCCGCCACCCGGCAAGTTCTCCGGCCCAAGTTTTCCGAGCACGTCCGGCCATGTGCTCAAGGTCTGCTGAACCAGCTGCTCACGCTGCTCAGCCGGTCTGGGAAACCAATTTGGGATTCCGAATCTTTTCGTTCAAGTGTTCTAAGACGTCTAAGACGTCAAATGCTTAGAACCATTTAGAACCTGGAGTCAAGCATCAACCACATTCAACCACCAAGATTGAATGTGCCAGATCTGCTGCATGAACCAACGTCAAAGACTACGCGTTTCTGGCTCGGCCATGTGGTTTCTCCTTCAGCACTCCACCGTCCAAAACGGCTCGGAGACTGCCCCCGATGGCGTGACGGGATCGGTCACTCCATCGGCCCGCCTTGGCTGGAGTTGACCTCACACGAGCGTGCATGTAGTGATTTGAGGGACGATTCCACTTGAAGATGCAAGTTGAGAATCGATGAGAATCGCTCCCATCCTTTTGGGGGGAATTCCAAATGGCTGGTAGTGAGTTGTCACATGTGTTTCATGTATGTGGGACGAGCATGGGCGAGCTGGGTCAGTGGAGGCTGCATGAGCTAAGAACTTGTGATTGCAAAGAAGCCTTAGGGCCGGCCTAAACGCAAACACTTAGTCTTGAAGAAGGTCGAGTCATCGTGTTCACATTCTGTCCTCCATCCAATGTGAAAATTAAAATAGATCCAACCAAAGGATAATTCCTCCTGGTTTCGAGAAAAGAACCTATCGGGGGGGGGGGTCAGATTTGGACCAGGAGGGTTATCCTGGAATATAAGATGAACATTAAAATAGAACCAATATGAATTGCTCCTTTGCAACCCTTGCATACCCTTGCTCGGGTATTGAGTGCTCCTTTGTAATCCTCCAACTTCACTTGAGAATCTCTCATCTCCACCACCGAACTGCTCAGACATGCTCAGACCCTGGCCATTCCTCCATGATCATCCCCCAAATCATGAAGCCCCCAATGGCCTGACGGTGCACCAACGGCACGAGAGGCGCGGTGGCGGAAGACAACATCGAAACGAGACAAAGCAACTGCACAACAAAAAACATAGCAAAATTGTAAGTGGAACAAAAATACTATCAATAATTAGCAAGAGCAGCCAAAACATCCAATAAGACCTGTTGCATGTCTTTACAAATCATTCACATCCCATGGAGAGCAGACCGGCTTCTTGGCAGCTGAGACCATGATGCTACAGTACAATGGTCTGCTCGTCATTAGCATGTTATTGTGGTTGTCCATCAGGGGAAACACGCACGGAATCCAATTGTATTATTGTGTTCATTTCCAACATGGACAGCTGACGTCTTTTTACTTACACACTGGTTGCTCTGATGGCCCTATCATTCCCCATACATGATGTCAATGTGACTGTCAATGTGAGATGACAGCGACCTGAGAACCAGCTGCCTCCAGCTGCCTAAAAACGTCTAACAACCAACGAGAAGTGAACATGTGAACATCATCCGACTGTAGGTCAGATCAACCAATGCCTAAGAACACCCGAAGATTTCATAAGATTCCCCATGATCCTTCAAACGTCCTGTGAAACCATGAGGATCCGGACGAAGCTAATGAAAAGCACCACGAAGAGCAAACAAAAATGCAGCAAGTCCTGCAAGCGAACCAAAATGACGATGACGATGATGCCAGGGACGCATCGTCAAAAGTCAACTCAACCCCAAAGTGCTTGCATGATTGCACCATAGATTCGTAAATAAACACATTGGAAACACCTTAAACAGAAAGAACAAGAAAGAATGAAAACAATAAGAAAGCATGAGAAATCAGAAACCAGAAAGGACAATGAAAGCAATAACTCAGCTAAGGCCATCTTGGCTTTGGGTCACGTGGAATGTATCATCCTGAGATATTGCGGTAATCAATGAACCTGTTCTGTGTCCCACAATTGTTGACCGACCGATCCACCCTGCCAGCTAGAATTTCACATCCTGAGCGCCGCGGTATCAAGAATTGACACCAAGTAGTCTCAGGCGATCCTGACTCGCTGTATATAATCGGAATCCCCAGGGCCAGGGCCATGATTCCATGCCATATCTTGCCCGATGCTGCGATCAGCCAAACTCTCCAATTCTATAAATAGCCTTGCTGCCCTTCCCCGCCATCCCCAATGGCCCAATGGCTATAAAACATGCTATAGCTGGCTCCTCCGATGCGTGCGTGAAGGCAGACATCAGCTGCGCCAGCTTCGGTTGCCCCGCAAAAATCTGAGCGCACACTCGCCGGTGTGGAGCGTTGGGAGCGTTTGGGATGGACGTTAGGAGGGATTCGCCGGGGACCGGGACATAAGTGGAGTTTGAAAGTGCTAAGCAACCAAGAGACACCAACAAAGCAAGTACCTGAGATTTGGGACCCAGCAGGTTCGTCCAGCATCATGCCACAAGCAATTCCTAGAGCTAACAAATATATTAGCTCTACGACAAGCTAAAAATATTACTAAAACATATATAGGTCAACTTGATACCAAATTGCTAAAAGAACTGCAAAACACGTTCTGAAGTCGACACCTAGCCTTAAACCTTAACACGTGGGGATCATCAATCTAGTCGTTTAATGTAGTTTACTCCTTAATTTCAGAAATGACTCATTGTCAGCAAACTCCCAAGCTGCTCAAGAGATGCCACAACCATCCGACCGACCAACTCCTAGTCATTGCCTTCGAGAATTGCGTGGCAATGACTAGGGTGTACCAAAACCTCAGAGAGGCACAGTCGGACCGTCAAGTCACACAGGTCGCAAAGCAGAATGAACACCGATGTGTCAACGGTCCTGCAGCCTTCCATCTGTAGCCGCGTAGCTTTGCAGACTGAGTATAGATGCATTACCTTGAACTGAAACGCCACTAAGAGCCCAACAAAGCAACGCGAAAGTAGTCGAAGAAGAAAGCCGCCTTGGCGGAAGCTTCAGCAAAAGCAAGCACCCAGAAATTAACATCTTCGGCTGTAAATTTACACACAAACTTTACAACTTTACAAGAGAACTCACCTGGACCTGGCCACGCCTGGACCTGGCCATGCCCTGCCTGATTTTGGAAGTACCATGCAGTTGCTGAAGAAATCGTAAGAAGTCTGAATGTCTTCGGGGATCTCTTAGGGAGAAACATGTTACACCGACACCGGATGTTTGGTTGCAAAAACTTGAATTTGACCCGGCCTGCAGGATTCTTCCGGGCAAAGCTCAGACTTTTTCTCCCAAAGCAGCCGAAGTCACTCCCCAAGTCCCACCGCCGATAGCCAACTAGTCTACGAGGTCCGCCAACTCGGGTGGACCTCAAGCCTTCGACCACATCTAACGAGGTCTGTGCCACTCTCCAACGAAGAACAAAGAACATCTGCCAGCCATGAGAAACATCTCCATGAAGTTCTTCTGAGTCCATTTGTAGACACCATCGGCTTGATCAAGTGGTTGCAGAACTTTCGGAACACGAGCGAGAACAATTACGAGTATGTATAGTTAGTACAAGTAAAATATAGACTGGGATGACTGGATCATACTGGATCCCCTGAATCCAGGTCTAATCATTCTGAAGATCCCGTTTGTCTGCACTGTTCTCACATCTCTCGGACCTCTCGGACTCGGCACCTCATCCACACGATCCAGAATCAGCGTCCAACTCTTCTCGTGGTTCTCCATCTGAAGCAATGGGCCAAAAAGTCTATGGGTTCGGGTAAACAGCATGAAGCACTGCACTTGGGCCCATCATGATTATCATTGATTATCACCTTCCAAACCACCTTAGACTTCTCCCTGCTGCAAAACGCTCGCACTGAGCACACGAACCCGCGACCGGTCGAGCCACCTCCGCGGCCAAGGCCGTCGGGTCATAGGGAGGCATCTCTTGCACCAAGGCCGCCAAGTCCCAGATGCTCTGGCGGACGGAGGCCCGGAGGGTGCGGGAGGGAACCAAAAACATGTGCAAATAGGGAGGCAACTTCCTTCAAATGGATGGGTGGGCTAATCAGTGGGCTAGTTATATAGTTGCATGGCTGGTTTGAAGGCTGCGCGGGTGGTCAGTGGGTTGCTTGGCCGGTTGTTAGTTGGTCGGCAGGTTGCTTGGTTGCTGGACACATGAAGCCTGCGGACCAGTCGGACAATTAACGGCAAAGGGAACACAGCTAGGCTGTGCTTCAACGAAATGAACGGAAGCTCGATCACGGCCCAGGCCTGCTGGATCAAAATAAAGAAGCCTGGGACACTCGGGACAGTTGCAGCATGCAAGAAAAAACACACCATGTAAAGACTATAAACACAAATCCTTGCTCATGAACCCCTGGCTAAAAATAGACCTGCCGTCTCGACAAAGTATGAGTCTTTGCCTGCCAAGCCTTTCGAACAAATGAAAGAGGATCCTGCTGATTTTGACACATCAATGATCAAGTCAATCCGAGCCAATCCGCCGCATATACCTAAGAACATGTAAACTGTATATATACCATGTGTCCAGCATAGATTGCAACAAGCATATCAACACCACCCAACCTCCCAGTTCGCAGGACCTAGTTAGGACCTAGTTTCCAAAAGAACTCTCTGGTTCGATAGCACCATCCACCAGTTATCCCGGTAACATGTAACTTCTTATTACTAGTAGCGTTCTTGTTACTACTAGTAAGGCACTTGTTAGTAGTAGCGATGCCCTTGTTACTTACTAGTAGCGTTCTTGTTCCTAGTAGTAAGGCACTTGTTACTATTAAATATTACTATGGGAGAATGGTCCCCACGACTCCATGCGTTGGGCGCAGGGGCTTAGGCTACTGCCCACCAACGCGGCCGTCTGAAACTCTGCGGCGTCTGAGCTATTTGCCGGTGATGAAGATGCTAAAGACGATGACGATCTGGCCAATTCTCCATGTAGGGGTTGGCGGCCAAAGATTCATAATTATATAATCATATATAATCCTATTGTGTGTGTACTATTATTACATCCTGGCCGCTTTGGCACCAGGTCAGGTAATTCTCCTGGTCGAAACATCTGTTAGACTGTTCAACAAGCTGGAAACATGGTTCCAAAAAAGCCTTCCAAAAAAAAGGTTGCAGGCAGTAGTTTGGGCATGAGTGCCTGAACGGGAAATCAGCACACAAGACCTTTGAGTTGGGATGCATGACTCCGCAGCAGTTCCCTTCATGCCGAGAATGTTTACATTTCGAGCATCGCGTCAACATCAAACAGTTTTGGACGCTTGCCAACGCAGCTGATTAGATAGTCCATGACAATCCATTTAGCAGTGTCCCTTTCAACGGGTATCGGCATGGACCATGTATTTCATCAGAAATACATTGCAGCTGCCACATCCGTATCTTCACCACCCTTCTCCGCCGTGGCCAAGCCAAACGGTCCAGTCAGCCCACCCAGTCGGAGACGAAGCGTACATCCACAGCCTCAGCTTGCGGACCCGGGTCCCGACAGTCCGGCGGGCGGGTCGTGGGGGCTGAGCATCCAAAGACTAGCTCGGATCAAGGAGAAGCCTCCCTACTACTGGCTGGGATTACAACCATTCTGGCATATCAACCACGCAGGATTGACCCCCTGCAGTCAGAAAAGCACCCAGCCTTGGTTTATAGATGTCATTTATTGGCAATGCCTTGCAGGTAGTTCACTTTGGGCACGGGTCTTTGATGATTGACAGCCTTTGAGCAAAGCAAGTGCACATACAATTGGGAGCTCATGAATCCACATGTCATGACATGCATGGATTGGATGATGCAAACATACAGAACATTGCAGAACAATTGTACCAAAGGGTTGGTCATTAGACCACAAGGGCATGATTGCATAGATCCTGCCCATGCAAAACTCTTCTGCAAACCCTGAGTTTCAGGCACTTAGTGGTCATATCCTGATCTACCTGTGGATTTCCCTAACAAGGGACGCCTAGGCCAGTGGAGGCCATCGCAAGTAGGATGGGAGGCCATCTGTCCAGATCTCTTCAGCCCAAGGTCGCCACGAAGAGCTTCTTCTTTCGCGTCGACAGGTAGGTGCTCATGGTCTGCGTATGGGCGGGTAGTGGCTGGTGCTGGTGTCAATCAGTGTGGATTGTTGTGCACAGAAAAGAGCACGTCAAAGGGATCAACTTGACACTGATTCAATTCGTTTAGGATTCTGTGACCTACGAATCACCGAATCACGGATCAGCTCAGCAAAACGCTGATGAAGCGATCTCAGATCGACGCCCGTCCAGAAGACCTCTGCCCTTCCCACCGAACTCTCGGTGCTTTCTGGGTGCCGCAGAAGCGATCCGCGAGTGGTGAAAGCGATGGAAAACGAGACCGCTCAGTGGACGCTCGATGCCGAGGTTGATCCGTGGATGTCATTTTTGTTTTTAAGCCCCGGGGGGGGAGGCCGCTAGAAGAGGCAAGCTAGTTAGTAGCTATCAGGTACTGGAAGCTACTACTTAGGATGCAGGATAGCTCAGATAGCTCACGCTTCTTCAAGGAAGCTCCCCCCATCTGAAGCGCTCGCACTAATCATTTGGCTCCTTTATAGTTTTAAGGGAAACTTACGGTGTCAAGGAAGTCACACATTAACCATAGAAACATAAAAAGAAACTACGTCCGCCTTCACACACCGTTTTCCTAATCATGCCATTCCATCATCCCAATATCTGCTTTAGGAGGTGGGCGGGTGAAACACGACCTTTCCCCCGAGTCCATTGGGAATTGTATCTTTCCACGTGCCTGTTTTGACAATTGATCGTGCCTTGCGGGCACTGGACGTAATACCAGCAAGACACTACACAACTGTGGAACACGTTCAGTAGTTTCTTGCCTGACTCATGCGGAACATGCTGCAACATGCAAAACCGTTTCATCTCGTCTTTACATCACCAGCATGTGTTGTGGCTTCGCGACCACTGAACACCGTGACAAGATCCTACCCACCTCTGAAAGGTGCTGAGCGCCCCATGCACGGTGGCAAGCTGTCACCACAAGCTTGATCTGTAAGGCATCCTGATATTTAGTGACTGAACATGCTTTAACAAATTCCAATCACCCCTCATTCATCCTTCTTCCATGTTTCTTCTCAGGACTCTAGGTGTCTTATGAGAACTGTACCAGCCATGATCTCCCCTGCGGTTTCTGGGCGCATCTGTGCGCTATGAGCGGCAAATGCCATGACAGCACTGGGCCAAGGATGAAGTCACCTGCCGTGCCCCGACCGTCAAGTCGACCGTGTAGTAGGGTTTGCCCGCTTCTCGGCGTGGATCAGAAACCTGGGTATCCCACTCTGGAATACGAAAACCCTGCAACTTCTAAGATCTTGTATCTCTTGACTGTGGAAATGAATATTGAGGTTGCCCTGTCTCAGCTGGTCCATGAATTCTTCCTGGGCCCTGATGGAGGGGCCATCTTCTACAATTGGTGAATTGGAAAAAGGTGTCTCTGGGGTGCAAACCTTCAAAACCTTCGATTTCGCTCTTTCTTTTCGGTGACTTGGTAAAAAAACAAAAAACGACAAAAAACAACTTCAAAAGAAGAGCACACGAAGGCCGCTTGTTCGTGGTATGGCCTGGCGTGGGGGCAAAACAGGTCTCAATTTCATGGGGTGTAACCTTCGACACTTGGAGGATGTTGGAGGGGATTCGACTCGACCAGCTTCACAAATCACAGTGTATGTCACAATCCACAGGTCGCTCCTGTGCTAAGCTGCAACAGGGCTTGCTTTCCGTGGCCTCACAAGCGAATCGTGTTTTTGCGGTAATCAAAGATACATCCTGGTGAGTGGGACTTGTGACTATTATGTAGACTCCGTTGTTCATGTGCAGCCTATTCACACGACCTTGCAAGTAACCCAACGTCAACTCATGCTTTCTCCACAGGACCAAGACTTGCAAACCTTGCCTATTCCCTTCTGTCAATCCAAGATTAAACCTCCTTGAAGCGGGAGTCTGGAGAGGAGGAAACGAAACCACAACACAACTGGATGGAACTCACACATTGATGGTAGCGGAACAAAACATGAACACGCTCATGGTGAAGCAGGTGTTGCTTCCTCCCGGTCCCTGCCACTGTAAATACCAAAGCAACCAAAGGCCAAAGTTTCTTTGGAGGAACTATGAAACGCACTCGTAACGCTCGTAATGTATTTAACTTGGACTCATCATGTAAGGTGTATTTGGGTCTGTCTCAAAGTGCTCGGACCCACTGGCACAAAATCAAAAGACCAACCTTACCCAATGCCTCATTGTTTCTTTGCCTTTTGTTTTAACACCCTGCGAGCCATCACCTTAGGCGAAGTGGTCGCTTCCACTTCAACCCCAAAAGCCTCGGCACTTCCCATCTGCATGAGGTGCGAGAGGCCCTGGCTGCGATTAGCCCATGGAGATCCAGGGTTTTTTGCAATTCAAGAATGATCAAAAAGGCTTCAGGGCTCTGACTATTCTTGGAGAGCAAGAATCATGTGTTCTTGTTGGAACCAAGGCGCTGGGCAGCTCTTAAACAGAAAAGCAAGGCAAGTAGAAGACTGGGCACCGCTGTTGAGTCAAATGATATTGAATATTGGTTGACAAAACTCACTTGCGTGCTAGTAAGCCCTCAATTCTTGTGCTTTGTGGTAATCAACCCCTGATTCCATGAACCAAACCATATAGCCTCGGGGCGTGAACCATTGGAGTTGAAAGGTGGGTACCAACAGGTTTAGCCGTTTAGCCTTCCATCCCAAAGGTACATGTTTTCTTCTTATTTTATCTTGTCGCTCAAAACAATATTCCTCCTGCCAGTTAGCTAAAGATTAACCAATATTACAGAGCAAACCGTAACAGTAACATATTGTAACAGTATAAGTAAGCTACACAGCTACACTATCTTGCAATAAATAGATCCCTGTAGGAGTCTGAGTGATTGATTATTGAATGGCACATGATATGTGGACACATATGAAAACAATGAAACCTGATCCGACTTCCTGCCTCCATGCCGCCCACCGCGTCCAGGAGGGGTGCTGCATCTTTGGAGTTGGCCTAGTTTGGTGCGAACTGCTGCCAACCTTTCCCCTCTTAGCTCAACCCAGGGACCGTCCGAGGGACCCAGCGGGACCACCTCTGACGATTCCCGGAAATTCCCGCGGCCGGATGAAGAGCAACACGGACACAAATTCAAGACCATATTTTTCAGATTTCTTAAGTGAATCTGGACGTTTGCTCCAAACTTAAACCCAAACGAAAGGAACACTTGTGACGTCTCGTCCACGGTAGTAATTACATTACCATGAAATGGAACCTGTTCAAAGTCTGTATTGATGGGAACCAGGTTGGGCCCCATATCGCTCAGTCTTCCCTGGGCATCCCCAGCCATGGCTGCGGCATCGGCGACCACCTCAGGAGTTTGCCACGGACCGGAACCCATCGTACAGCTGGATCTAGAGCGTCTAATGGTTTCAACACGGGATCTTGAGGAAATTTGGTCTCTGAAGGCTAAGAAACTCAATTAGTACAACAAACAACTCCATACCCAAATGATCCCGAAGGTACCATGATCGCATGTTCGGTGCAGCCGCAGCAAGACTGGTCATGGTCAATGGACCTCCACCTGATCCAGCTTTGATCAACACCATCCATCCAAAAGCCAGTCAACGTTTGACGTTCAATTGAGGACGCGACATTCATGGTCATCTTTGGCCACGAAGGTGCCTTTGGAAGCGAACGCAAAAAGTCAAAACTGAGTGGTGGTGTGGAGATCAGAGCAGTGGAGGATGGTGATGGACATATGGAAGGTTCTTATTGAGACGCCAAGGACATACCAATAAGACTTTGGACTTGTGCCAAGAGTCTTGAGGGAAGGTGATCAAAAACAAAAACACGGCGTCAAGAAAAAAGTCGACAGGGATCAAAAATAAAACAGAAAGGGATCAAACAGTATCCCAGTGAGCAATGAAAGGAAAAGGAGACTAGGGAAGGACAACAGCAGCAGGGCGGGCGACAAAAGGACCATGAAAGGATGATTGAAAACTTTTAAAAATTATGCGAGGGTGTGCAATACTTGCTGTGTGGATATGCTATGGGGTGACCTTTAAAAAGTCGGTCGTGGCAGCGCATTGGTAGTGCAGATTTCGTGGCGCCGAAGCGGGGTTGCAAACTACAAAAGCCACCACACGCTGAAGGCACCACAGGGCGCACCATCATCGAGAACTACACACCGCATTGCCCAATCAATGAGGGGCCCATCCACCACAGGACAGTGGAAGGATGCTTGCAGCCGCGTGCAACACAAAATAAAACCTGAGAAGCTGCAAAACGAAAGCCAGCGCTTCCCTTTGTGGACAAGTGTGCGTCGAAGCAATCAAATGAGCTCGCGCAGTTGCGGCCGCGTTCCTATTGAAGGGTATATGTCACATTCAAGCAGCAGAAGGACAACATGCATCCTCTGCTCTCGCTTCGCAGACCGTCATTTTGAAGGTACAGAGTGTTTTAGGGCAGCAAACCCTGGTCTCAGGCCACCTTGAATTTGCCTTGAAAACCATACCTGGGAACAGAATTGTAGCTACCCTGGGTCCGTATAAATACTATGTTGCTATACCTCTTACACACCTATACAAGTTCAAAGCACGAATGAGACTTCAAAGCTGTGGATTGCTGTGCGTGTGTAGAGGTTCTCGAGCGGTTGACGGAAAGGGAACTTGAAGTACTATACCTGGTAGCTGCACTATAGCTACCCTGGGTCTCTATACCTGGCAAGGTGCCAACTACACCTTTCCATTCAGATGATGCAAATGATGCATTTGGCATTTCTTGCATCACCACCCCTCAAAAATCACCTCCAACACAACCTCGAAAAACCTTCCCTCGAAGCACCCTCCTCCCCCAGCATGTGCCGAGTTTACGTGTACCTTTCCCGGGCCACCCCCCCAGACCCCCTAACTACTCACTTCGTTCGCCAGACACAACTCCGCTAGCGCCTTCTACAAAGGCTGGCTTTCGTAAAAGTCCAAGGGGTACACTGTGTACACCGATTGAACTAATCATAGAAGTGGAAAACCACCTGTTGGGGCTATGCCATCCACTTCTATGCTTATTTCGGGGAGTGTGCACCTAGACATACCGCCTATAAACCCTAAGGGTTGGATTATGGAAACATATTGCATATGGACCCTTGACTGACCTTCCAAATCCTCACCTGAGTCCCCTTCAGGTGTCCACAGTCGACCACTCTGGTGCAAGCAGAAGCATGCCCACAAGATTGAATCCAGCCCTTGAGCGTGCCCAAAACTAAGGTCAGGCAGGTGGCTTATTTAGTTTAGTTTTAATCCTATAGTCGTTTGCATGTTGCTCTGAAGCTAGCCTGGGTCCGTATAAATACTATGTTGCTATACCTCTTACACACCTACACAAGTTCAAAGCACGAATGAGACTTCAAAGCTGTGGATTGCTGTGCGTGTGTAGAGGCTATCGAGCGGTTGACGGAAAGGGAACTTGAAGTACTATACCTGCTAGCTGCAAGCAAGGTGCCAACTACACCTTTATTTTCAAGGTGGCCTGAACAGAGTGTTTTAGGGCAGCAAACCGTGGTCTCAGGCCACCTTGAATTTAGCTTGAAAGCCACAGCTACATAGCTACCTGAGTCTCTATACCTGGCAAGGTGCCAACTACACCTTTATTTTCAAGGTGGCCTGAACAGAGTGTTTTAGGGCAGCAAACCCTGGTCTCAGGCCACCTTGAATTTAGCGTGAAAACCACAGCTTTGAAGCCTCATGCGCGCCATACCTGGGAACAGAATTGTAGCTACAAGACCTTTATTTTCAAGGTGGCCTGAACAGAGTGTTTTAGGGCAGCAAACCGTGGTCTCAGGCCACCTTGAATTTAGCTTGAAAGCCACAGCTACATAGCTACCCTGGGTGTCTATACCTGGCAAGGTGCCAACTACACCTTTGTTTTCAAGGTGGCCTGAACAGAGTGTTTTAGGGCAGCAAACCCTGGTCTCAGGCCACCTTGAATTTAGCTTGAAGACCACAGCTTTGAAGCCTCATGCGCGCCATACCCGGGAACAGAACTGTAGCTACTTGTAGCTACCCTGGGTCCGTATAAATACTATGTTGCTATACCTCTTACACACCTATACAAGTTCAAAGCACGAATGAGACTTCAAAGCTGTGGATTGCTGTGCGTGTGTAGAGGTTCTCAAGCGGTTGACGGAAAGGGAACTTGAAGTACTATACCTGGTAGCTGCACTATGGCTACCCTAGGTCTCTATACCTTGCAAGGTGCCAACTACACCTTTCCATTCAGATGATGCAAATGATGCATTTGGCATTTCTTGCATCACCACCCCTCAAAAATCACCTCCAACACAACCTCAAAAAACCTTCCCTCGAAGCACCCTCCTCCCCCAGCATGTGCCGAGTTGACGTGTACCTTTCTCGGGCCACCCCCCCAGACCCCCTAACTACTCACTTCGTTCGCCAGACACAACTCCGCTAGCGCCTTCTACGAAGGCTGGCTTTCGTAAAAGACTTAGGCGGGTGCGTATTAATATCTTGTGAGAGCGATGGGTGCGTGGGTAACCTTTAGAACATCTGTCGTGGTAGGGCCAGCTCATTGGCAAAGTAGTGCAGATTTCGTGGCGCTCAAGGGGAGGGGGGTTGGGGGGAGGGCGCAGCGCCTCCCCACCAGCGCGAACCAAACATCAAAAGCCATCAGACTCAAAAGGCGCCACAAAATAGATCACCATCGAAACTACACACCCCATTGCCTCATCAATGAAAGGCACTCAAAAAGTGACGCAAGGACCAAGGCAACCGGGTAGCGGATTTGACCAACATTGACCAACGGAGCGTGAGGGCAGCGGACCAGGAAAGGGACCAGGGTACCAAAGGACTAGGGCATGACAGGACCACAAGACCAAAGAACCAGAAGACCAAAGGACCAGGGACCAAAGGACCCTTTCCCTTTGAGTGGGCAAAAGAGCCAGTCCAGGAGACCGAAGGACCAGGGGACCAGCGGACTAGGAGACCAAGGGCCTAGGGGACCACTAGACTCGAAGACTGGTTGATCCTTTATATACTTGTTTTCTTTTTGATAGTGTTAAGGTTTTTCTTTTCATCCTTTACATGTTGAATCATGTGCACTTTTTGATCCAGATGCCCTTGAGGGATGGTACTCTCAACATCAGTTCGTCACGATGTGGGAATGGCTGCCTACTGCTTCACTGTGGATGGAATTGACCCCGTCCCGAGGTAGATGAAACAAAAATATGACTGCACAAAACTAGTAACTAGAACAAAGTCACCTCTTCGCCTTCTACCCACACAACTATTGCCACAACACAGAATCATTCCTATATACTAAAGTGTGTAAGTTACCCAGTCCTCGAATGTTTTACTTGACTCTTGTTCTGATCCATCTTACCCAGCCATGTCGTGCAGGAAACAACGCCACGTCCCCCGCTCCCTCATCCCCCACCGCTGGGTGTCCCCCGCCACGCCAAAGCCCTGCAACACGGCGGTGACCAACTCCTCAGCCGCCTTGCGACCGTGGATCACGTCGTTCACCTCGGGAGCGACCGAAGTCCAAAACGCTGGGGAGCCACCGATGAAGGGTGGACCTTTTGGATCCTTTTGGGTTGATTCAGTTAGAATTCAAGCTTGATGACCTGTGTGATCTTCCACACCCAGCGAGGTCCCCCCAAAAAGAAGAAAAACCTGGACTACCCACCCAGACTGGATCGCAAACACCTCGAACAATGGTCATCTAGGTGTCACTGGTGGGAGTTTCCCCAGCTGAACGCATGGGTCATCCCACCTCGCATCCAAACTGGCCGCGATGTTGCGGATTCCTAGGCCTCCGCACCAGCACAGCCACCGTCAAGTCCAGGCCCGGGAAGTGGGCGAAGACCGGGCCAAAACCGGAGACCACCTGGGCACCGGACTCCCGACGTGCAAACGAAGCAGAGTGACGACCCTTTTTGGACTCAAATGGGTCCATACAGAAGACCTGAGTAGATAGCAGCAAAATGCACCGTCAACCTCAGACCAACCACATCCAACGAGCTTTTGTGGGTGTGTGCCATCTACTTGGGCATCTCTCAACCTACAGCAAGTTGACAAAAGAATCACTGTGGATGACTGAGGAGATCCTGGGCCATGTCAGCATATGCAAAGGACAGCTAAACACAAATAAACAACCACAGTGCAGTGGTTGGAGTAGCTTTCACACACCTACATTATTGGGATCCATGTAAACCACCTGTTTGAACCCGCGTCATCCACTGTAAAATCAAACCTTGTGGGAACTGATTTGACGTGCATCATTAATCATTGTGTCTACATTCTGAGTCTGTTGGGCAGGATATGATCTGGAACCTAAGGTTTGACAATGATTCACCCCGGTATTTCCCAGCTGTTCGCATTTAGTGAAGCCAACATCTCTTATGAACATTGAGACAATACATCAATGCATTTCATTCAAGGAAGTGACCTGGACATGAGGATTTTGTGCCCCACGTGCCGATGTTGGATCGGAACATGTTGGAACATCCAATGCGATCTCTTCGGAGTCAAAGTCAGGTTGTCTCGGCTATGATACAAATTGAAGAACATCTATATAAGTGTCATTGGACGGTGACACATGTCGCATCTCGGCCAAAGCACTCGGACGCTTGCAGCAAAGAGACTCCATAACCACTTTCCTGATAGCCACGTAACGCCTCGGTCGCTCTGGCTAAGGCTTGCCGGGTAAGCCTCGAGCCTTAAGGCATCTTGATCAGGATCTTTTTGTTGGTGGAGATTCTAACAGGGAGGCCCCCCCCCTACCTAGCATTGCTATATGCCAGGGCCTCCCCCGGACTCAGTGTCACTCCCTCTTCGCGTCCGCCGCTCGTCTCAGGGTCCCAACTCTGGAGCCAGTGCCCCGCAAATCGAGGGCCTGAGGCGAACCGAGGGGTAGCCAACCGCCGTGCAGCAAATTTATCCAATCACTTCACTTGGATCCATATGATTTACATTTCCATGAAGTGTATACAGTTTTTTTTCTTCATATGATCCACCATGATCCCAAATTATGTATGAAACTTGATTGATTACCGCATCCATCTATGATAATTATTGCTGTTAAGAATCGCAAACATCCAGTGGAGCTACTCCGTTTCATCCAGGTGCTCTGTGTCACCCCTTCGCCACGCCTGTAGTCCACCGGCTGTCCAATGAGTGGCCCCTCCCGAGAGGATCCAGCCCAACACCGTCTTGTCCATGCCTGGCATCGTCTGAGATCTCCAAGCAATGGCATGGCTCCATGGGGCTCGATCGGACTCGATCGGACACCGGATGTTCCAGAAAAAAAAGAAAAGAACTCAGAAACGATGTCCAAGACTGACATGTGTTCCCACCAATTGTCCTCATCATCTATAAATGCACTGTAATGGAGCATGATGCAGGGCGTCCCCAAACGTCTAAGAAAGTCGCAAGCTGCGGACGGCAACGGGTGAGACTTTCACTTTTCAGCAGCCTTACTGCTTGGCCAACTCGGATCCATTCGATCCTTTCAGAAAGTGAGAAGGTGCACCTTCTGATGTTGCCACTTTGAGCCTGAGAACTGAGAACAGTTTTTTCAGGCGGCTTCATATTCTGAAACAAAAAAAACATACAGTAACATTCAAACCCCGCCGTATACTATAGCATCGTCGATCGCGGCTATTCCGCGCCAAAATGCAAAGTTCTACTCGTTCACACTCCCAACCAATTCCTCAGCTGCGAGCGGGCCCCAATGTTGTTGCTTACATCAGCACCGAAAAGAGTTCAAAGCTATCGACAACATGATGTGTGAGATGTTTGTCGTCGCTTCAATTAATCTTGGTGAACTGCCACAGTTTTAGTCAGTGGACTCATTAGTGACACTCACGGCCCCCTCCCATTTCTGTTTGCCACTTTGGAGCAACAGCTAACTAGTAATTATGAGCAGGATGTGCATGCACGTATTAAGTATCTGTGGCGATGATCTTCGGCTTCGGCGTCCAACAACAGCCCTCCGAGGCCCTGCCCCATATGAGTTTCATCCACCTGGAGTGGAAAAAAACACAAGTGACTCTTGAGGCATGAATTTCTTTTGGTGGACGGTGGAGAATGGAAAGACCTTCATATACAGCAGCCGCTCGTTTCGTCCGAGCGACTTTCAATTGGTTTATCTTCAAGTGTCTTGATGCACATATCCACAGATCTGCTTGCTCTGCTTCTTCATAACCGGCAAAATAGAATGTTCACTGTTTTTGCCTGATATGACCACCTGGCGGCTCCAAAGCGAACTGCCAACACATCCAGGGGCTGTGAATTTTTGCAAAGTCTCCGTTTGACTTGGAGCTCACCTCCTCTCCAAAATCCTCTCTTTACGACTCTTCAGAGTCTGAACATCACATCTGCTCCCCAAAAATGTAAGAAACCCTTCATTGCGTTTGGTGACATCTTCGTACTACTTTGGAGCAAGGATGCTACTAAGAGCAAAGGGCATCGCTACTAGGAACAATGTTCGCTATTAGAAACAAGAATTCATCTTCAATTAAAAAAATAAATAATCTAAATTTAACTCTTCAAGGTTTGGTGGAATTTCTACGCCACATCTTGATACCATGCAAAGCGTAATCATCATTCCGATTCATTGGAGGAGACCCTTCCCAGCAGAAGTCCTGGATCACACACATGGCTCTTCGTCCGTGTTTGCCCAACCCAATTCCAGGTTGTACATGTCTTCCAGCAACTTGGAAGCTTTTGTGACGCATGGCGTGTGGAAGCACACGGCAAGGACTTGCTCAATGAGAAAGGGGCCTATAGGGAGTTGTGAAGGTGGCATCATCCACCACCGCCGCCGGTCGCTTCGAGTCCTTGAAAGTCATTTTGTGGTGACGCACGGTGACACCCAGTGGCTTTGGTCGCCATGTTTTGATTTACCTTCCGTCGCGTGGAGCACGCGATGGTTTGTGTGGTAGGTTGCTGCTGCCATTTCCATGTGAATTGCATAGACCAAATTTGAGGTAAAATTGCAAGAGGAACGGTGGTTTCCACAGCTCAACCACGACGAGTGGTGCAAAGCCGTCGGAGGTTTATCAGATGCCTGTTGTTGCTCAGGATTCACGATTCACCATAAAGATTTTGTTCGTTCTCCTTTGGTGAATCTTCTTCCAACAGCGAGCTTTTTCAGGTTCCTCCTACAACTCTAAGGACGGGAATGATGATTACGCTTTTGCATGGCATCAAGATGTGGCGTACAAATTTCAGTTTAGCAAAGCTTGCAGCATTTCGTGAAGAGTGGTACGAACATGTATGAAGATTCTTCAATATTCTTCAATTGGCTTCACGTGGAGTGAGGCAATGGACAAACAAACAAAACTGAATATTTGGGCCATGCATGACCCATATAATCTTCCAGGAAGATCCAGGCAGCCTCATGAGCGCTTCGCTAGCCGCGCTCCGATCTTCTCAATCTTCTCCAATCGCTCGGGGCGCCGGTGCGTAGCACTCAATCGGACGTCAGTGTGGCGACAGATGCGAAGATTTGGTTTTGGACATCTGCCGGCAGCATGGAGAGGATGCGGTCTTGATTTCGCCTCATCGGCTTCGCAGGACTTGAAGGCGCTTGGGACATTCCCGGGATCATCGAATCGGATGAGATATACTTGGGCGCTAACAAGTGGTATGACCCGGTATCAATCATATGGGGAAACAGTCCGACCCATGCTTCCACATGTGGTCGATCCTCTCCACTTCAACGGGGGTCTTGAGGCTTCAGAACGTCCAACATGTTGCTTCAATCTGGCCTTGGTCGTGCTGATCCCATTCCCAGAGGTTTCCCGCCTGTCTCCCTGTCCGGCTATTCAATTTGCGTGTTTCCCATGGCGTGTCTCCCTGTCCGTCGCTTTCTCCAAGAAAAAACAAATCCCTCGAAAACCTCTCGGCCCAGACGCCCTGCCGGATGCGGAAGGCGCCCAAAGTCTTTGGGCTCGCCATAGACCAACGAGGTCGTCCAGCTCCGGGCACCCATGACCTTCGGAAGCCTGGGCGTCGGTCGTGTCTCGTCGGCCCATGTCGAAGCTTCGTCCCGCTCAGACTGGAGTGGGAGTCCAAAATGATGCGTCGCAGGAAACTGTGTCTCGAACAAAACCGCTGAAACCTGAGACTCTGAACTCAGCCCAGGGTGCATCTCTTGGATAAACTTCTCCTGCGAGGACAATCCACCCCAGAACAGATGAGATTTTTTTGTGGAAATCGTGCCATCTCAAACGACTTCCACTCCTTGAGATCAAGACTAACATAGAACTTTCGGTAACTTGCGGTGCAAATAGTGCATATAGAACATGGCAATTGGAAATGATTACACTGCTTTCAGAATAGATGGCTATATCCGGAAACGAGTAGATGGCACCAGAAAGTGCCAAAAGCGCCTGCGGAAAACCGTGATAAAATAACCATATATACCTATGCATCCTCAAGCATAATAAATGGCATTCCACCCATTCACAGTGTAGACTTGCGCCATCTTCTGCAAAGAACACTGATATAAGTCGTTGATTTTTGTAGACAACCTCTCTGCTAAATTCCAATTGTTTTTAGTTAATGTTCTTCTCTTTGAACTATCTTTCTCTCTCCTTCTTTCATATTCTATCTCTCTCTCTCTCTCCTTCTCTTCCTTTCTCCTTTGCTATCCTTTCCTTAATGTCTCCTTTCCCTCTCCTTAGCCTTTCTTTTCTTTCCTTTCCTTCATTCACTTCTCCTTTCTCTATCCTTCCCTTGCCTTTCCCTTCACCTTTCCCTTTCCTTGCACTTGCGCTTGAACCAATAACAGAACGCCGCACGATAATAGCCCAGTAGATGGCACAACCCTTGTGTGGAAGATGATTAGGAGGGTTGGGCCAATAGATACTGCCAAGATCTGCCAAGTAGATGGCGCTACCCTTGTGTGAAAGATGATATTTATGGTGGCGGTGGCGCCTATAGATGGCGCAACTCATTTCCCTATCCTTTCCTGTCCTTCTTGTATCTAACATGTTCCTTTTTTT
>CAXAMN010004446.1:648914-668439 GCA_963970005.1 Durusdinium trenchii
TGCACGATAATAGCCCAGTAGATGGCACAACACTGGTGTGGAAGATGATTAGGATGGTTGGGCCAATAGATACTGCCAAGTAGATGGCGCAACCCTTGTGTGAAAGATGATAATTATGGTGGCGCCCATAGATGGCGCAACTCATTCCCCTATCCTTTCCTGTCCTTCTTGTATCTAACATGTTCCTTTTTTCATCTCCTGTTGCTTAACTCTGTTCACTTCTCCTTTCCCTTCCCTTCCCCTTCCTTTTCTGGACTAGTCTTTCCATCTATTTCTTTTTATGTTTCTTTTGTTTGCTTTCCTTTCCTCACCTTTGCTATCCTTTCCTTAATGTCTCCTTTCCCTCTCCTTGGATGCCTTTCTTTTCTTTCCTTTCCTTCATTCACTTGTCCTTTCTCTATCCTTCCCTTGCCTTTCCCTTACCTTTCCGTTTCCTTGCGCTTGCACTTGAACCAATAACAGAACGCTGCACGATAATAGCCCAGTAGATGGCACAACCCTTGTGTGAAAAATGATTAGGATGGTTGAACCAATAGATGGCGCAACTCATTTCCCTCTCCCATTCCTTCTTGTATCTAACATGTTCCTTTCCTGTTCATCTCCTTTTGCTTCATTCTTTTCACTTCTCCTGTGCCTTCCCTTCCCGCATCATTGGAAAGGTGGCTTGCGCCATCTAATGTCGTGCCTGCTGCTTTCAGGGCCAAACATTTTATAGCGGTCTTTCACGAAACGGATTGTAAAAGTAGATGGCGCCAAACCCATCCCCGACTAGTAGTTTCCCATTCATTGTCACGGCTTTTCGCCTAACATGGCTTGCGCCATCTGCATCTGGGTTTTTTCGTTCCAGAGGCGTTTTTCCCTACACAATAAATGGCTCATTACAAAAACCTGAGCCAAGTTTTCTGACCCCAGAGTAAGGATTCCGGCGTTCTTACCGGAAAGCAAACATGGCCATGGCACTGCAGGGAGTTGATCGGGAGCCATACACTTACAAACGTTACACTGATCGGCAGTCTCCTTAGAATCCACCAAAAGAGTTTTGTGCATGAAACCGAGGAAGTACAATCCATCTTCCACCGCCCTCGAAGAAGATGACCTCCCATGACCTCATCTCCCGGCGACACCCCCACTCCTCGTCCCGTTGGATCACGCTCCGCAGCTCCCGGCGCCACTGCGGCCAATGCGAAAAGAGCCGCTCCCAGAAGTCCTGGGCGCTCCTGGACGCTGCATGACGAGGCAAAAGGGAAGGAGGTGGTCAAGGGAAGGAGGTCATCATGGTGGCCAGTGACGTTGAGAAAGGAGAAAGGTGGCCAAAAACATCAGACCATGTGTGGTTGAGGTGGGAACATGCTGGCGGCAGATCACAGCACAAAGGGAGAAAGGACGACAAGTACAATGCTGAAATCAGTTCAAGTTCATTATGATTCCCTTCGCCTTCGACGCCTTATTTGTTTACGTTAGCATGATTAGCGTGGGAGTGGGTTCAACATAAGGCAACCACGATGCCACGGTTGGATGCTAGTGGCTGGCGTGGCCGATGAAAGGGACCGAGCACTAAATGAGTGCTATAATGGATTCAAGTACATCACACATCGTAATTAGGAATCTGCTATAGATTCCTATAGACTATCTTACTGTCTCAGCATCTGCACATCTGCACAACGCCAATCTCTGGCCTGGTCTCATTCAAAACCGTCGCAACGACTGAACAGTTGCTGCTTAACTCTGCTTGGACAAGGCTCTCAATCTGCGTCTCTGTGCTTGTTGTAGAGGTCACCAAATGGCCAGGCACTTTGCCTCCACAGTTCAGCGCAGCAGGTTCGGTCAGAGCAATCTTTGGAGTTTGGGCGAATCTAGCTTGAAGGCGCTCCTAGGATGGAGGCCATCGCTATTAGGTTCCTAAAAGTATTTGTTCTAAAAATCTATTCGACCCACTTTGATCCTATCAGCTCATGGGACCGGACATGTGTTGAAACGAAGCAACAATGGGTGCACATGATTCAATGATGCTGCCCTTAGTTCTGGGTGTATAGGCAAACCTTTTGTGATGGAAAAATTGGTCAGTCCCTGGGTGCTTACATTTTGCTGATGTCATGGGCTTGATCACAACCCCTAAACATGTTGCGTGTACAACTCTGGCAACCAATCATCATGTATAATCATGCATATAAATATATATCTATTTATTTATTTACAGTACAATTCTTTTTACTACTACCTACAATCAATTCACCCACAGCAACCAGCCACTACTGACACCAGTCCGTCGGAGACCACCACGTCCCGCACGACCAAATGGTGCCTAGGGCGCTGAACAGGAGCGGCACAAAGCACCAGGACTGTGTCCTTTCGGGACATGCCGTGCCATTCTGATCAGTGTCAAGAACAAAAAACACCCCAGCCCTGCCGTCGTTGAATTCAGATGAGCACATATGCTAGTCCAATAGATTGGTCTGCAAAGCCTTCAGGGTGCGGCTGAGACTTAGACTTTCGATGGCATTTCATCCAAACATCAAGCCAAGTTTCTTGGGCAGCTTCTTGTTGCACTTGCCAGCCACTCTCACCCCAAGCTCTTCGAAGCCCAACACATCTTTCCATCCATCCACACCTGCAACGTGGATGCAACTGGATGCAATGAGTGCCTGGTGCCCTACAAACAGGGCAACACACCAACTCAAAGACCAAAACAAGGCAAAACCGCCATGAACACCTGGATATCTAAATTACGTTTTGACTCTATCCCAGAATCATAGCTTGAGAATGGAAGGTGTTCAATGGATTCCAACCCAGGGGTCATTATATTATGCCCAAATGGATCGGGAGATGACTCTTTTGATTTCATACCCCAAGTTCACCAAACAGCAAGACACTGTGGTACTCTGGATACTTCTTCCTCTTTCACAGAGTTTTTTGGGATATGGATCACGGACGTGAGCTAATGGGGAACGCTTCACTCGCTGTATGGATTGGCTGTGTGATTTCAGAGTAGAGTAGATGACAGTAGATGTCAAAACTCCAAAAGCTAAGTGATGAACAGCTGGACCCCCATCTCTGGTCTCCCTGGACCATCGACGGTCAAACTCGTCACCGTGGTCACCGACAGCTGTCACTACTCGTGGATATCCTTTCTATAAACAATCCGACAATGGAGATGCATGGTATTGTAAACACCTCTGAATATCTACAAATCAACCTCTGAAAGTACAATGAAGGAGTTGCCTTCCCATGGCTATTCCACATCGACTTGAACATACTTGAACATAGCATCTGCAGCATCTGCCAAACCCTCGACCTTATCTTCCAACCCTCGACCCTCCCAAATCCACCTCGCAAGCTGCAGCGCCCCGACTTGGGCTTGGGCTTCGCCGTTGGCTGAACCGGACTCTCCGAGCGGTCTTTGCGCTTCATGACCGCGGGGGGGAGCGAAGAAGCAGCAGGAGCTGGGCAGCTGGGCTGTGTTGGTGGTAAAAACGTCACATGACATCATCACACCCGGCCGAGACCATGTAGGATGAAGATGAGGCCCGACATATTCGACATTTTGCCCATGAGAGACGATGTGGCCCGATGTCACTGACCAAGTGGGAAAGCGAAAGTAGAAAGGGTATCTGTTTCTTACTGAGAAGTCTGACATTTTGCCTAGAGATTTTGAGCCTGGAGGATAGGTTCCTAAAGTCAGAAGAGCACGCACTTCTGGATCTCATCAGAATGTTAGTACATATATATAACAATTAGTTGCTTGCTTCACTTCACTGATTCCAGGCCGCCAGGGATGGCCCGACCCATGTTGTCCATGCACATCCTGCCGCATGTGCGGCCTGTTTTTCCATGTAAATGCTTGATTCGGCTAACGCTGAGAAGCTGCGGGAATCTGCGGGACACTGCTTCGACTCGCAACAAAAACAAGTCAAATGGCCTAGCCTATCCTCCATCTCAAGACAAGGCTGCGCCCATTCCCCGCCATTCTCTATGTACTGATAAGTGACAAGGCCGGTCATTCTCAGAACAAGTAGATCGTTTGGTCTTGGAACATGCTGCACCCTCAAGGTGGACCCAACGATGCCACCGTGCTCCACACTGCCACACGTGTCAAACAACACCAGTTCCCCTGCAAAGAAGGCCTTCCAGTGCCAATGCATGGAGGGTCTCCAAGTCCTCATGCAGCTCCTCGTGTCTCCAGTCGAAGGAAACTCCAAAACAACACATGAAAACAACGTGAACAAGGAAAACACATGGGCCCCAGTGTTTTTGTTTGAGCCACCTCACAGATTCTCGACTCAAGGCTAGGCACATTTGGTAAGTTTTTTCTTCAAGGAGATGATCTTGAGTACACATGCCAAGTCTTAAGATTACTGACGCAACGTATTTTGGAGGGCGGTCCTCAATGAGTTAGTTGTCTTGAACGGTCGCTGGACCGTGGTGTTTCTTTCATACCTGATGTGTCACAACTAGACTCATCCTCCAAAAGCTTTTGCGGGTTATCCACTGATTGCTGTCGACGTCGCCGATGGGTGAAGTCGACAAGACCACCAAACAGGTGAAGTATCCAGGGAGCCCTACCAGTCTCTGTCTCAATCTCCTATCTACTTGACTATTATATATATATAGTATAGTTATATAATATATACCAGGTCGGTCGTAGATATGTTTTTGTTGCTCCAGGCTTTCCGCAGGGGTGTAGCATCAAAAAAGTGGTCCCACGAAACACATGAGGTTGTGTAAAACCCCCCCTACCTTTCCCTATACCACTTTTGACGTTATCGTTCTTTTTTCTTCCTTATCGTTTTACAGCACTTTGCATAACTGCAACAAATGTAGTAACAGTATAATTTAGGTACAGTGTGATGTAGCGTGTGCACTACTACATGCTTGTGGTGTGTGGAACCTTGCAGATGTGAAGACATTAGGCACACTTCATTCCAACTACACCCATGTGGTGGCCTGCCTACGGAAAGGTGTTTTAGGCTCGCTGTGTTATCGTTTTTGTTATCGTTTTGTTATCGTTTTCATGCCTTGTGCAAGTTGGAAAACCATGTGGCACGACAATGCTGCAGCACAAGGCTACAGCGGACCAAGCCCTTCCACCTCTGTCCAAGCATATACCACGTCTCGCATGTCAAGGGTTTTGCACAAGAGTCATCGGGGTTATTGTTTTTTTGCTTCCTTTTCGTTTTACAGGGGATTGAGCATGCTTTCAGAAAAACGGACATGCGAATACTAATTTCTTACATGGGTTTTTTTAATACTCTCTCACATGGAACATCTCACATGTTTCAAGTGGACCCACCACAGAAACACTTTCCCCTATCCAACTCAAACACACCTATCTATGTAACAAACTTCCAGGGAACAACAGTTTAATAAATAACATTTAATAGCGCTTCAACAAAATCCACAGATTTCAGTATGTTTTGTAATGCAGGGTGTTGTTTTGTGTCACATGTTGCCCATATGCTTCTCACAATCTGCTTTGGGCACCGCCCCTTTCCATTCGCACCGCTCCCGTTCGGCTCCTCGGAGGCCAGGAGCTCGGCCAAGCCCCGCGCGGAGGCGCAGATCGAGAGACCTCCACGGAACCTCCGCGCGAACGCCACGCAGGACTCGTCGGTGCCGCGTCGCGTGGTGCGTCGTGTGGAGCGTCGATCTGCGTGCGTCGTGTGGTGCGTCGTGTGTGAAGGTCGCTTTGATGCTGGTGGCGTTGGGTTGGCGGGGAAAGGGTGCTGGGGGTGACATGGTCGTGTTGGTTGTAATTTGGAAAGCTTATTTTTAGCCGAAAGCAAAGATTCCTCAACGACCTCCTATGCGAGCACATGCAGTTTCCTATGCTGGGATGAAGCTTAAGCAAATCGATTCTGGAGCCGAGGGTTGGCTTATACCTATTACTCATTACTAATATCGCAGGTCCACACTGAGAATCTCTGAGATTCATAAGACTCACTACAGTGAATGTTTCTTCGAAAAGGACGATGCTCTATGTCACACAGGTCGACATAAACCACCACAACGTCCTCAAACAGTTTTCGGATGTTTCCACAAAATCTGTCCAGCCTGCACCTGTTTGGTACCTTTAAACAACCACCATGAATTCAGGCCAGCAAAGCGACCACCCTCCAGCTTGCGCTACACCAAGTCAAGGGACAACCCTCCAGCGCCCGCATTGCCCTGAAGTGGGTCGAACCTGAGTAGGACGTGGAAGGTTGGGCCGCCCCCCCATGCAGCGTGTTCACCTTGCCGTGGGTTCCCTGGGTCGATGGTTTTGGCCTTGTCGATTTCAGTCTGGAACACCCTAGCGAAGCTCCTCGGTAGATCATAGATTCAATATAGGACCCTCCAAGGGGTGCCCTGTCTGGAAGCCTATAGGTGGTGTGGGGTAGTCCATTGGACACGCCTTGGAGGGTCCAGGTATAGATGATCAGTTCACGAGGCCATGTTAGCTTGTAGAATAGGGCCCAATCGGGTAGAACAACATCAGGTATTGCCGGCATGCTACTATTATTATGAGTCTGTTTGCTACCGACAGTTAAGGTAGATTCCCAGTTAAGGTCTATCTATCATGCCTCTTTTTGGACTTTGAATTGAACCTTTGGGCATTTCGAGAAGGGCTGCATGAGCTGACACTCAAGAACGCGGGATCTACCGTTTGTTTCAGGCACTTTTCACTTCACTAAGAGAAGGCGCTATTGCCAAGGCTTCTCATACCCGAGATGGTGAGCAGTGAGACAAAAGGTTTGTTTCAAAAAACAGGACCTCCCGAACATACACAAAATAGGACAAGTGTACCAAAAACGCAGAAATCCTCAAGTCATCGGCGCTTCAAGTCATCAGTTGCAGTTGATACAGACTTTGCAATCTCTGTGTATCGTCAGGCATCGGCTGCTGTGGACCTTGGCCGCTTTGGCCTCCCGACACCAGCGGATCTCGCGCAATGGCCTCACAGCGCCACGAGTTATCGGCACCCAGTTTCAAACAAAGCAGCGACCAGTTTGGGTTCAGATACACAGCTGATCACAGCTAGATCAAGCAGAAAATATCCTCGAGACCCTGAAGGCTTTGATGATCGTCTATTCATTCCGCTTGGTGTTCCTATCGGTGCAACACTTGGTCCAGCAGCAGGAGAGTCGCTGCCTCCCAAATGACCGCTGCGGTCCATACGAATCCATAGGGCCCTATGGCAAAAGGAAACAAATTTGAACATATTTGAGCTAAGAAGACGGTAAGGGCCCCTGCCTTATTAAAGGGGACTCCTTACCTTCTTTTTGTCATCTCTACTCAGTCTAAGTCTAGGTGGAGGACTATGAGGGATGGTGACCTCTGTCGTCGAGGCCTGTGGCTTGGACACTTAGTCACTTTCTCGTCCTCGCCCAATTTGTGCCCTTTCCAGTGATGTCCATACGAAGGGGAAGAAGGAAGAGGGGTCGAGTCGGTTTGGTACCATGTACCTCTTGCTTGTACACGACCAGGGGAATCCTCTCTATTAATCAAACAACCAACAATGTCGACCTATGCAATTAAGAAAATGACTCTGAATAAAGCTAAGCAACCCCCAAAACCAAATAAGAAAATACCCCTGAATAAAGCTAAATGTTTCTACCCTGGACCTAGATATCCCAAATCTAGCCTTCTAACAAAAGTCTTGAACAAGACTCCTGTCCTTTAGCGCTTTAGTTAGGTTAGTGCCTTGCACTTCTTTTTTACTGTATATATTTGGTTCCTTCTTTGCATCCCTTCTTACATCCTTCCCTCTTAATTGCATCACTTGGACTCGCCAAACCCCAAAACCTTCTAATCATATTGTTTTACAAATTCCTTATTCACAACCCACCAACAATGGACCAAAATCTGTCTGGAAGGGATACCCCCCTTGAAGCCACCATACTACCCTAAATAAAGCGTACCCTAAATAAAGCTAAAGAATCTTGCTGGCAGAAAAATGATCCACTGTATTCCACAGTACTATATTGAAAATGGGTCTTGAGAGGAGGGCGGCCCATTTCTGAATCAAAGGTGGACATCAGAAAAAAAGGCGATCTCTGATCATCTGTGGCCCTTTCGGTGCCCTTTCAGTCTTTCACAGCCCACACCGAAGCCCTTCCCCTTCCGGGGGAGTCATCCCGGCCCTTGCCTGTAGCAAGTTCTGCGAACGGCTCGCCTGTCAGGGCGAGACGAACTACGGCGCCGGGTGATGTGGAGATGAACCCTGACTTCATGTGCGGCTGCTTGGATCAGCTGATGGAACAATTCCTCGCTTTTTGTTGCTTTGTCTAGCCTTGGATGTCCATGCGAGTACATTAAAAAACTGATCGGACTCGCCCCAAGCCCAGTTGGATAATATAAGTACAAGTGTAGCTGCCAAAGGGAAAGCAAATCTGCCCTGCTTCTGAGCCTGTATATGTTCAGCCTGGGTGTCAAGTAGAGGCCCCACTTTCCTAGCTGTTTTTGAGAAACAAATCGAGCAAGAATTAGACTCAAACGTCCCTGGAACAAACATGGAAGTGGATGGCATGGCTTTTTGGGAGACGACTGAACCCTCCAAAGGCTTCTCGCACGACCTCGGGTCCACTCCGCTCCGTAGACCTCTCGTCTCCGTAGAAACCGGGTGGGTTACGGAAAAACCTGATGACCCAAAAGAGACTGAGAATATGAAACAAAGAATCCGCTGTGGTTTTGAAGCAAAGAGGAGAAACCAATGACTGTATGAACACAATGCACCCAATTAGAAAGGCAACTCAACCATGCATGCATGTGGCCAAACACATTGAGACAAGAGGTGTGTTCCTCCACAAACAGGGTGTTTTCCACTTCCATGTTAGTTCCAGGAAGGGTAATCAATCCATCAATCAATCCATCAATCCATCCCAGGGCGCCTTCTGTCTTGAACTGGTGCTGCTGTCTTCAGCGACCTCTTCAGGCTGATTGACCTGGCGGATACCGACCAGTTGACCTGGAAGGTTTTTGGCTACGACCAGGGCTCCAGGTTCTGGCCCATCCCCACGTTATGGCCTATAGTACACCAGCATCCGATGTTATCTTCCAGGTGCCTACTGTCACTCCTCTCATGTTGTTCTCTGCTTTCCAAGGCCATGCCCGGCCACGCCCCATCCAGTCGCAAGAGTGGGGATGGGGCAAAGTTGGATTCGGATTAGCTGATTCTAGTGAAGAGTGTGATCTTTGATAATCCCTAATGCCACGTCTACCGTCCTCTTAAAGTTTAAATATATAGTATGTTTATGTCATTTCTGAGGGCATGGCACCGATCTGGGATCCTCTAAAGAAAACCTCTTGGAGGCTACAAGTACAGGGCCTCTGGTCTACATGCAAAAGCGTTTGATATGCTAGGAAAACATTCCACAACATTCTAAAAATAAAGTTGCATTGCAAATCAATCACAGTAAAACAAACCATCTACCCTCCTGGTCCTGCACTAGTGGCACAAACGCAGCAACTCCTTTTTCACACTTAAGTTTGTTGCTGCTCCTTGGCAAGTTTCCAAAATATATTTACTGTAGTTGCGCACTCCACGCGCCAGTCTTCAATAGTTTTCACATTTCACTCCAACATAGTTACATATACACCCTTAACGCATCTTAAAACTTAAGACACCCTTTGACAGCTTTCATGGTCTTCTTATATATATATATATATATATTGTTGTGACCCCCTGTGGGGCACCCAAACATGAGACCAAATCAGAACGTGTTTCTAAACATAGAAATGATTTGTAAAAACAGCCTTTGCGGCTGTTGTTTTGGTGTCAGCGCAAGAAGGGACCCTGCATCTTTGGTGTTTTTCTTGACATTTGACATGCATGATCTTGGTCACTTGTGTAACTTATTAATATGATGTCATGCATTGTGTCAACATCATGTTTGTCATCAACATCAGTGATGATGGCCCCCTGAGAACCCCAAACCCCGCTCAACCCGGACCGCTGCCTTCTGCTTCCTGCGAGACCGTGCTGCTTGCACCTGCAGCGGGGTGTTTTGCCCCAGTGGGACGAGCTCGATGACAGGTGAGGGATGTGAACCTTCTTCATCTCGCATGTCCCATATGTGCCATGGTAAACCATTGTAAGCTTGTCAAGGAGCATGGGACTGGTCCAAGGAGCATGATGCGGTCAAGTCGGGACGGCGGTAAACGAGCCCGGCAAATCCCGCCCATACAGTTGCTCATGAAGAATCAATCATGGGTTCGACAATCCATCAGTTACATCCAAATGTTCTTAGCATCTGCAAGCTCTTGTCTTGTCACTGCCCATGAGTCTTGTGTCACACGACCAACAGAACCTTCCTACATTGAAAATGTGTGTGTGAGAGAGAGAAATAGCTTGCAAAGGTGAAATGACTTTGGTATTGTTGTCACGGCTTTCCTGAACAAACTTCAGAGACAGCCACCAAACCACCCTTCGTCACCCTTCCATGCAGTCCAATCCTGTCTCTTGTGATCTCAAAAGGGCCTTTGGGCCTTTGAAGATCCCATGAAAACCCGTCGCCTCCTGCATGGAGACCCGGGCCAAATCGGGCAAATCTCTGCCTTAGAGCTGCAAGAACACAGCGTTTGATCCAACACTAAGTGGTTTTCAGCTTTCTCCGTATGGGGCGCAAAAAAGACTGTTGTGTGGGAGACTACCATGCACTGCGAATGCGATGCAAGGTCTTTCTGCTTCAGATCGGCTTCGATCATGCTGGAAATCAAATCAAAGGTTCGCCATTCCTGAACGGAGAATTTAGGCTCTTAAACTCTGTGACCCCAAGTCACTGTCCCAAAGGTTGGAGTAGAAGCTTAGGCCCACTTTTGGCTCACGCTTGACTGAGCTCTGGTATCGAAATGAACACAAAAGTAAACCACAAACGGCTGCAGTGAAACATACATCTATACAAGCTATGTCATGTACATGTAACTGGTGCTACATCTGATCACGCCTCCCGAGTTTAACATCTCCCAGAAGTTAAGCGAGTCAGGATTAGCACTTCGGTGAATTAGCTAGTAGCCCTTCAGTACCTCTTCAAGACCAAGATGTACCTACTCTAGCTCAAGCCGTTCACGCTTTCAAAGTCAGTTCATGCTCACCTTCCAAGTAGTGGAAGTTCATGCCTTTCATGGCTGTTGTCATTTTCTCCTCGGTGACAGCTTTCGTTAGCACATCGGCCAACATTCGGTCGGTGCCTTCTTTCTTGAGACGAAACTCTTTCTTTGCTGTGCGCTCTTGTACCCAATGGTATTGAGTGTCAACATGTTTAGCTCGTCCCAAACCTCGACGGTTTCCCATGGCGATGCCAGCGGAAGCGTCCATTGTCACCTCTTTGCTGGGAAACAATCCCCAGTCTCTTGCTGTTGATGCGATTCCAAGCATTTGACATGCTCCGGAAACAAGTCCGTAGTACTCGGATTCGCCACTGCTCAGGGAGACAACTCCTTGGCCTTTGCTGTATGTTGTGAGACAGCATTTGTTGGCCATGAGCACGCCTCCTGACACACTCTTTCGTGTCCTTATGCAACCTGCATGGTCGGCGTCTGACCACATGTTGAAGGGGTTGCAGGTGCTTTGGTTTGGAAACAACTGTGCAACTCTTGGTCGATACCTGACATATCGAGCCAATCGTTTCAGCATATTCCAGTGCCTTGATGTTGGGTTCTGTAGACCTTGTGCCAATGAGCGCGTTGCAGTTTGCAGATCAGGTCGATCCTGTGCCAAATACGCGGCTCTCATAGCAATAGATCTATACATCGTTGCATCTTCGGCACTCAGCGGAACTTCTTCATGTTGAAGTTCCTCTTGACTTGGCTTGGCCAAAGGTGTTTTGACCTTGCCTGGTTGACCAGTGCCTAACCACTTAATGATCAACTCTGCATGTCTTGGATCTGGTTCCCACCAAATGCCTTCATTTGACCAGGTGATGATGCGATTCAGCACTCTGATCTGTTGGCTTGCCTTTGGTGAACCTGGTGGACCGAGAATGCCTCGTTCCACAACTTGCCATTCTTTGGCTGCTGAAGTGTGAAACCATTTGATGTCATCAAAACTTCCAACTGTCGTGAAATCGTCTCCATGCACTTCTGTTCGAAGTTCTCTGGATGCATGGTAGTAGATGCATGGGTTGGACTTGCCTTGAACAAATCCTAGCTTCTTCATAAACTCTGCAATGGTCAGCTCACAATTCATGGGTGCGTCTCTGGTGCCGTAAAGGCTTCTGACCAATCTTCCTACCACATCTCCATCTTCTGGTTTCTTGCCTTCTGATGGAATTTCAACATAGAGTTCTCTTGTTGCTTTGGAGTAGAAATGAGCTCTCTTCACATCCAAAAATCCTAGGAAAGATTGCTTTGTCTTTCGCTTTTCGCCTTTCTCCAATGGAAGACTGTCGCTGACTGCAATGGTTAGCAGTAGCTTCAAAGCTGCTAGGCTCGGCATAGCTGCGAAAAATTCGTCAAAACCTGAGCCTCTTTTGATCTCTTGCGCTACCAATCGACTTCTGTAGAGAGGATTGGTTTCATCTTGCTTGTTCACATCTACCCATCGAGTTCCAATGATTTTGGTTCCTTTTGGAACTTTGCTTCTTGGGATCTTTTCCCAGACTCCCATTGATTCGACAATGTCGATTTCATCTTTTCTGGCTTTCTCTACCTTCTCAGGTAGCAGCTCTTTTCCACTGATGTCGTCATAGTACCACCAGTCTTTTGCCTCTTCTGCCATTTCTTCTGGCAGTGGGATCTTCTCTTCACACACTGGTTTCTCTGGGTCGATGCTAGATAGCACTCTCTCTCTGTCGTCTAGGATTAGGCTTTCTAAAGCCATCTCAATGCTCTGGATGTCTCTTGTTCTCTCGGCTTCATCTTCATGTTCGCTTTCTGCCTTTCTCTTCTTGTCTCTATCTACTCTGGCTTTTGCTGTGGGTGATCCTGCTGGTTCATGTTGTTCTTCGTGTTCTCTCTTTTCTCCATGTGGTTCAGGTTCGCGTGGTCTGCGAATACCTGATGCTGAAGCTGATGCTGTGCCTGGTGTTGGTGGTGCTGCTTCTGGTTCGTACCAAAGTTCTGTCACAATGTCCATCTTGTGTGGTAATGCTCCATTGAGTATCTCTGGTGGTAGGTCTGTTGTCATGACTCCACTCTCAATGATTGCATTGTTTGCATGGTTTCTTGTGACTCGGTGCCAGACGGTAGACCAATCAGGTCCTCCTGGCATGGTGGTTTGAAAACAGTAAGCTTCGACGTCAAGTCGTGCGAACACTCGACACGAATCGGGAACTCCCGATGGTCTTTTACTTTCATATCCATGAAGGATTTGAGGTCTCTTGCCACTGACGGGTTGTGGCATGCCAGTGATTGCCTCTCCAACTCGGCTTTCATGTCTTGCTACTCTTGGGTTCTCTTCTTCTTCTCCTCTGATGCTCTCTTCAAGTCTGTCTCGACACCTGTTGGTGTGATGGATGCCTGTAGATCTCTTGCCAATCTGTGTGGCATCACAAGCTGGGCAACCTGCTGTGTACCCAAACTTTTCCAGGTCTTTCTTGGTGATGTAAAGTCTTCTCAGCTTTCTTTTCTTGTCATCGATTGCCGGTGGTTGAACTAAAGCTTCATCACTTGGGCTGGCAATGATTGGTTCCCTTGGGGCTGCAATCGCTGGTTCTTCGCGAATTGCTTGAGGATCCCAGGGAATTCCAGTGATCGATTTCAGCAACTCTGAATCATATCGATCTTCTTCTGGCTTTCTTCGAATGGATTGCACTGTGAAAACTCCACAGACGTTTCCTACTATCTTCTCTGTGGTTGTGTCTTTCACTCCTAGAAAAATTCCTTTGGTCCATTGGGCCTCGAACTTGTGGCCTCTCTTGAGGTATTCGATGGCCTCACCAAATGGTGGAATTGCTACTTTCCATTCACGTCCACGAAGTCGTGAATACGGAGTCTTTCCGTCTTGAAGTTCGGTTGATCGGAAAAACAGATTGTAGACTGTGGATGCGTGTTCAACTAACCAAGTCAAAACAGGTGAATCGTCAGGAAGTTTCTCACCATAGTTTGACTCGATCGCGGCTCGAAGAGTCCTGGCTTGTCCTTCCAAGGTTTGAACTGCTCGTTCAATCTCTCCCTTGGATTCTTTGACTCCTTTCGGGCTCTTCTCGATGATCAGGGTTCCTTCAAACCCATTCTTTACTGCCTCAACAACGGATGTGAGTGCAGGTTCAGGATCATGTCGAATGATCAGTTTGGAGTATCCTAGTTTCTTGATGTCGTTCAAAAGTACTTTGGATCCGTATGGACCTTTTGTCACACCTTTGTAGGGCAACACATGAGCAAAAAGATGCTTCGTCCATCGATCTCTGACAACAAGAATTGGTGCATGAGTCTTCTCGTCCAAAACTACATCATCAGTTCGTGAATTCATGAAACAGTAGTCTACAGTCACTACTGGGGTTGTCTCATCGGTGTGGTCTATCTTCCTGTGAGGGTTTGCCTTAGCTTTTCCCCTTACACAGGCTTCACACCAAGACCTAAAAGGGAAGTGTGAAACAGCATGCTCTTCGAACTCTTTTCTCGTCGGGCGAGTGGGAGCATGGATTTTGAGCTCAGGCGGCACTTCGTCGCCTTGCTCGGCCTCTTCGGCCTGCTCCACCGGGCTTACCCATTGCGGTGCCGGACGAAAGGGTGGAATGCAAGCGGCACAGAACAGACGCCGTTGCTGAACGAGATCGGAATCTTAGTTCCGTCTCGGGAGATCTGTCCACCAGATCCGTGCATCTGAATGCACCAGCCCTTGCTCATAAGGGCCCCAGCGGAGAGCAGCGGTTTTGCAACCGCCATCACCCGGAAACAGCAACGTCCATTGAGGGAGTTCTGGCCGATGCCGATGGTCACCATGGCATCGATCTTGCCAAGGTCCTTGACCACTTCGCCTGAGGCAGTCTTGTAGACTTTGCAGGTGCCTTCAGGCTGGATAGGCTTGTAGCCCAATGCGGTGGCCAGTTCAACAGGGATGCAGGAGGTCGCGGCTCCTGAATCCAAGGTCACCTGATGAGCCATTGGCGTCTCCATGGATGCCAGCTCCAAACTCTTGAGAGCGAGTGGATCGTCATCGCCTTCATCAGGCTCGCTTGAGGGAGTGGGATATCGTTTTCCCTTTCCCTTCTTGGCCTCACGGGCAGCATCCTGAGTGGCCACGTTGACGGCTCGAGTCAACTGCACTTTCCTCTGCTTGCCCTTTCCTTGGCCCTTCTCGGAGGCAGCCGGAGCCGAAGCGGCTCGGCTTTTGCCCGGGGATCGTGACCGGGGCTTCAGCCGAAGCGTCTGCCTTGGCGCTTCGCTGGATTCCTCTGGCTTGGATCCTGGTCCACGGAATCGCTCCTGGTGCTCTTCAGTCGAGCTCTTGAACCAGGCCACGCGCTCCTCCTTGGTCTTGCCTTTCTTCTCAGGAGGTGGAGGTGTCTTGGCGATGCGCCTCTGCTTTGGCGTCTTTGGGCCAACTTCATCTTCCTCCTCCTGCTCTTCCATCATCTTCTGCATATGGGCAGTCATGTAGAAAGGACCTCCTTTCTTGACAGTCTCAAGCTTTGGATCTTCCATCTTCAAATGCTTTGCCACATCTTCGGGCTTCAGATCCATGTCGGCATCTTTCACATGCTTTGGCGCATCTTTTGAGGTTGGGCTGCCTTGCTGTCCCTTGGCAGTCTTGATGCGCTTTCCCATCTCTTTCTGCTTGATCGTCCATTCCTTTGCCCACTGGTTGAGGACTTTTGGCGGGCAACAATTCAAAGCCATATGATGGTTCCATAGGCCGGTGTCATTGTCACACCTCAGGGCCTTGTTGCACGCACGGCAGACCATATTCTTGCTGCCATCTCTGTTCTTGTGGGTGCATTTGGCTACCCATTCATCATAGCTGAGGATGCGCTCTTGGAACATGTGATCGAGCCATGGCACGGTATCTTTCTCTTTTTCTTCTTCTTGTCCATCTGACTCCTCGTCAGCTGGCTCAGTGCCATTCTCATCCTCTTCAACTTCACCTTCAAACTCTTCTTCCTCTTCGAGTCCCTCGATCTCAGTCACATCAAGGGGATTGATGTTCTCCATGACTGGAGCTGCGAAGGATGGTGCGCTTGTTGCTCCTTCGCCTTGGCTTTCGACGCGCTTCATCACAACATAGTCCTCTGGGTTGAACCCAGCTGCAGTGAGCGCCTTGTCGATGACACTGCGGGCTGGATGGCTAGTAGCCGTCCATGTTTGGCTTTCCCGCTTCATCTCTGCCAACTCTTGGGTGGAGAGATCCTCGAACTTGGGCTCCTTCTCTTTTGGCTTTTCAGGCTTCTTTGCCTTGCCTGGCTTCTTGTAGCCACGATGCCTCTGGGCCTTTTCTCGACCTCGAGGCTGAGGGGCTTCATCAAACTTTCCCTCATCATCTTCATCATCCCAAGCTTGAAGTCGACCAGTACCCTTGGCACGAGCGATCTCATAGTAGTCGAGCTCCTCAGGGTAATTGGCCTCATAGTCGCGCCAGGATTCGAAACGATCCTGGGCCTTGTCAACGCGATGCTGCTCGGCGCGCTGACGGCTCTTCTCTTTCTTCTTGGCCAATCTTGGATCCATACCTGATGCCAAATCAGCTGAAAGCCTTGGCGACTCCGCCGGAACCGAAGCGGCGCGGCGAGGAGTTGGTCTCTTCAGCAAGATCTTGGCCTCTCTCTCCTTTTCTTCATACTGTTCTTTCAGCCTCTTCATCTCGGCCTGTTGTTCCAAGATGGCGTCATTGGCTGCTTTGCCTTTGGCTTCGGCCTCTTCGATGGCCTTCTGGATTGTCTCAGACTTCTTCTCATACAGCTCGCGATTGGACTGCATGGTCTCTTGGATTGCTTGGTTCATGACTGCAATCCCAGCAGCTGCAATTCCAGGACGACCTTTTCCAGCTCCTGGCTTCTTTGGCATAGCCTTGACTTCAGTCTCGGCTTTTGCCTTGGCTGCTCCACGAGAAATTGCGGCAGGTGCTGCTTTCTCCATCTCGATGGCAAAGAGGGTGGCGATGTCAGCGGAATACTCAGGCTCGGGTTGATGCTCTTGAGCCATAGAGGTTTCAGATTCCTCAACTGAAGCTACCTTCTTACTCTTACTCTTGCCTTTACCTTTAGAGTCTTTTCCTTTGCCACCTTTGCCTTTACCCTTGGAGTTTTGGTTGTACCAACTACTCTTGTTCTAATCATTCTTATACCAATCGTTCTTGTTCCATGAGTTGTTCCATGATGAGGGATTGGACCACGAAGAACCTTTTCCCTTCTGTTTACCTTTGTCGTTTCCCTTGCCTCCATCTTGACTCTTTCCTTTTCCTTTGCCGCCTTTTGAGCCACCTTTGCCTTTTCCTTTGGCTTTAGCCAGACTTGCAAGTGAAGCTTGCATCTGGCTGGCAGCTGCGGCTAGTGCATCAACATCCATTGGTGCTGATCCAGTCTTTGCTTCTTTTCGGCTCTCGATGTTCTCGAGGTAGGCCAAAATCTCTGACTTCATGATGGCATAGTCAGTGAGTCTTGAACTCTGGAGGTCAAGGTGATCTTGAAGTTTGGCTGGACACATCTGCTGAAGACAACTTCTTGCGATGTCATCATCAAGAGCTTTCTTCTTCCGCTCTTCATACTTTCGCCTGATGTTTTCCCAGGCTTCTATGCTCTCTCTGAGCTTGTCCAATGCACACTGTTGTGGGTGCAGGACCTTCTTCAGCAAAGCTGAGTTTGCTTGTGGGTTCTGTGGATCATACTTGGTGATCAATCGTCTCAATGCCTCTAGGCCAAAGTGCTGACCTCTGGAGGTATTCTTGACAATCTCGAGGGCTTCTCCCTCACATAGTGAGATCAGAGCCTGTCGGGCCTGAGCTGAAACAAGCTCGGCTCCTTCAGGATAATCATCTTCCAGAGATGTCTCATTGATCTCTGTGTCTTGATGCTCTTCGAGGAGCTGAATGCACTTTCCTGCATTCTTGTGACTTGTCTCAATCCAAGTCTTGAACTTGAAGTACCATGAATCCCAGGTACCTGTGTGTCCACTGAACTTGTCAGGCTTTGGAATGCCTTTCAACTCGGATCTGTCTCTTACTTCTACGCTAGTGGCTATGTTCCTTGTGATTGCCGTTTGTTGTGTATATGCTTCTGCCATTGCTCGTTGCAATTGGCTCTGCCCCTGTGCTAGGGCTTGCATCATCTGTGCAAATTGTTGTGCCATGTCTGTGGCTTGTGGTGCCTGTGCTCCTGGCTGTTGCGCCATGTTGACTTGCTAGCCAGGGATTGAAGCAATCCGGCTTTCCTGCAAGTGATGCTTGTTTTGTGGATCTCCGGTGCCAGAGCCGATGCGGCTCGGCAACCTTTGATTCGCAGACGGTAGCCGGGTCTTAGAACCGCGGCTCCGCTACCATGAACGGAGAATTTAGGCTCTTAAACTCTGTGACCCCAAGTCACTGTCCCAAAGGTTGGAGTAGAAGCTTAGGCCCACTTTTGGCTCACGCTTGACTGAGCTCTGGTATCGAAATGAACACAAAAGTAAACCACAAACGGCTGCAGTGAAACATACATCTATACAAGCTATGTCATGTACATGTAACTGGTGCTACATCTGATCAATTCCGGTGACTATACAATCTATAATTACAAACTATATATACACTTCATGATGGTCCATTCTCCAACGCCGCCTTCTCACCAGGCTCTAGGCTCTGAGCCCGTGACAAATGCTGGCCTCACGGCCTCCTGGGTCGAGGTCAACTGGTGATGTGAGAGCGTCTCTGAGCGTCTCTGTGTCTCGAGGGCCAACATCTACTGGTCCATTGGTTGGTTGGCGAGCTCCCCATGAGACAAAACCAGTAGCAAGGGGATGCATTCAACCAGCGGTGCAAGGTGCCTGAGCAGTTCAACCAGCGCCTGTCCTCTCGCGCTACCGCTAAGACTTCTACATTTGTGCCTGGAATATGCGTTTATACAGTTCGCAAACGATGGACTCTCAACCTTCCAAACATTTCAACACACAAAAACCAAAAGGACTGATGCCGGCTGAACCCAAGAATACTGAAAATATCTTAAAATATATCTCATATCTCCAACCAACCCAACACGATCACCAGCTCACAACTCACACTCCTCCGTTCGCCTCCCTTCTTCCCCTTCAACAGCGCCCCTCCCTTCCTGCGGACCCAGGGACGTCCCGCTGGGAGCGCCACATCCAGCCCCAAGGAGCCCAGCTCGGCGCCCAGCCAGTGGAGAAAGTCGTCCTCGGCGGTGGGCGTGAGCAGAAACTGTGCAAGAAACTGTGCAAAAGTTTGGACTACAAAAGGACGTAGGCTGCAGCCTGCTGCAGGAAAGCAGTCGTCAACAAATCTGTGACTGAACTTGCGGGATTCCCGACCAACTGGTGCAATTATCGAGAGACGACAAGTCAATATGCAAGTCTTAGTGGGCGCGTTGTGCACCCACACAGCAGCAACCAAGCTGGAATCAACCGTTGTTGAGCCAGTGTGCCTCTGAAAACTCATGCTGTGAGAGGGAAGCTGCTCTGAGATCTA
>CAXAMN010004446.1:678439-723484 GCA_963970005.1 Durusdinium trenchii
GGAGTTGCGAGGTGCCATGGCTAGCGTGAGATTGTCGAGTGAGAGACCACAAGTGCAAAATGCTCAGCGAAGGTGTGGTTTCAGAAGCGAGCATGTTGCGCACTGCATCATGAAGTAAGTGCTGACAGCTGACAGAACTTAACAAGGGTACTGCCACAAACATACCACCATGTCTGAACAAGAAATTGCACGACTCAAAAGACTGGACTTACCCGGATCTCAAGATAGTGCTATTTGTCGAAGCAGTGTCTATATGCAGGTGTTTTGCATTGCCCATGACTTGTCACGAAAAAATGTCCTGCTCCCCGATGCAGCTCCCCAGCTTCGCCAAGACGAAGGACTGGCGCGACAAGTTCTGGGGACCGATCTGGGGTTTCAGGGAGTTCTGAGATGATGAGAGAGTGATAAGAGGGTTCTTCTCTAAGGGTACTAAAGGTTTTAGAAATTGCTAGTGCTGGGGACTCACGGAATTCGCAAGGACATGTCTTGTGGCTTGCAGTGTCACCTCTCACTGAGCCTGAAAGTCAAAAAGAGCTTGCCTACTGAGCAAAGGTCGTGTGTGTGTGTGTGTGTGCGCCTCATTTCGAGACAAAAACCTGTGTTTCTGGAGGATGCAATTGCCACTAGCTCTCACTACCGTACTAAAATATGTGATTGTTGACGTCACGTTTTGTTGCTTAATATGATTCCATTCAGAGGTCATGCTCACAATTAACGACCTGGAGATTGACCACAAATGACGGCGTTTCCCTTTCAAAAGCTGTCGCTTTTTGTGGTTCCACTGTGCCACTGTGCACAAGGTAATTGTGGTCAAGCTTTTGCTCGAGGTTCTTGATATTTCCTTGCTATCTTATTCGAGAGGCTGCAGCATCACGTGCATGACACGTACCTCACATCTTACTCCAATTCTTCCCAACTTGCTTCCATCGCTAGCGACTTGGCGGCCCCCTTCAAGACCTCAGATCTTAACGCTTCTGACCATCTGATTTCGGAACGCCATGTCTCTCTCGGAACGCTCGCGGTCTCCACGGACGTCCTGCGGTCCACATCCTGCGGTCCGACTGCGCCTGGAGGATGTAGGCATAGTGAGAGTCTTCGGTGACCTTCAGAGCCTCCTGTTCCAAATGAGCGACCTGAGTGGCACGAGATGTGGCAGTGACAAGTCCCGGACGCCTCAAACTACTCAGCGGTCGACCAAACAAAATAAAAACACTGGGAAAATACCCCATGTCAAGACCCCAACAAGCAAGGGCAACGAAATTGCCAAAACCAATGTTGAGTACAAGGTGTTGCTTCCAAGATAGATCCACGATCACTTCAATGGTCAACAAACATCTCACAGGGCCAGCCAGGCAGCCACGATTGCATATTATTGTGCTTCTGTCCCGCCAACCGTTTGAGATTTACCATGGCGCTGATTGGAACCACACAAATCCAGAAAAAGACATTGTGCTAGCTTGGCCGATCTCTTTCAGCAGATCTTCGTTCCTGTTGGATGCGTTCCATGGATAGCTGCTTAACTCAACGAGGCCGTTCGTCACGGACGCGAGGTTGGGGGAACCGACCTCCCCGGCACCGGTCCCGTCACCGATCCGGTCCGCAGGACCGGACCGGTGATCTCAGCACCCTGCGGAGATGGTGTCTTCCAATATAAACTCATCGTCCCAGGATTGAAATGGAACCCCCCCACAAAAAAAAAAACAAAAAAAATCATAGAAACCTCTCGTGTCAGTCCTTGCGATTCCATGAGCATGTGGAAAGGGCACAGTTGTTGTCTTGAAGCAAATCCATGACAGTTGCGAAGCAAGTGACATTGAACATCTAAGTAACTTGTAAACACATGTAAATAAACACCAACCTTTCTTCTCAACATTGTTGTCACCAGGAGTCATGGGGGATGGATCCTGGATCCGCAGCTCGTGTTTCACCTCCTTGGCAAAATACCAAGCCCAGCCACAATTGCTCTGGCGGAAACGGATTCAATGGATGGTCGAGGTCACATATCTCAGGGGATTCCTTTGGGCCCGGCGGCTCCAAAATACCGTCACCCCACCGAGCCCAGGATCTGCAAAGCCTATCAAAGCCTCAGACTCTGGCCATTCCATTCAAATCATCCAGTGAGCTCTGGGTGAAGTCGGGCGGAAAGGCATCCTCTCCACAAACGAAGCAGTGGGATCGGCGGACAAAAAATGACTTTGCATGTGCGCAGGATGTTCTTCATTGTTGCATCGAAGCAAACAGATCAAACTCAATGATCTCCACATTAGAAGCACTTTAAAATCATTGAAGTGAACACAATTGAACATAGCTGGACCCTCCAAGGGGTGTCCAATGGACTACCCCACACTACCTACTGTATAGGCTTCCAGACAGGGCACCCCTTGTTGGAGGGTCCTGGTATATATACAATGCATCTTTAGGAAAACGCGATACCGTACCAAACAAACGTGGGGCTGCCGGGCCCCCCAAAACTGGGACGACAAACATCAAGCACCCTCGTGGCGTGAACCGGACTTCGGGATGTGCTCCTCACATCATCGCTTTGTTCCCTCGCAAGAACTCCACCAATACTCGAAGGGGGAGGTCTTTCTACATGTGGGAAATACATGGACATATCATATGGACACATAATATGTACTATATGTGCATGTGATGTACTATATATATATATATATACATTCCTATACTATTCGTATAATTGCCTGATCCCGAAGAAACTGCATCGGGCCGCCCTGCTGTGAATGGAGGCGGGTCTCCCTAGTGACCTAATGTATTGGGAGGGTCCCTCTACTTAGCATTTATGGCATGGCGCAACTGATCACACGGCCGAACATGGTTGTTAGTATGCAATATACTATGTTTCAATTGTATTTATATACAGCATCTTAGAACCACACACCAGTTTTAGCCAGCAGCCAACAGAAATGAACTATTGCAAACCAGTTGGGAGAAGTTATGAATCCTTTGCTTGGGCCGGGTACATATCTTCCCTCAGGCAACCCACTGCATGGAAGAGCTTTCGGATCGATTGCGAGTTGCTTTGGGCTGTTGAAAGCAGTTTAAAGCGGCCTTTGAACGCAACACCAACAATTGCCTCAATGAATCATAGTGAATCCAGTGACATTCATGACACCTTTTGAGCTACGGATGTTTGGTCCACGCCTGCAAGCCGATGCGGTGGCTGAGCACGTCGGCCAAGGTGATGTCCGGATTGCAGCCGGAGAAGCTGGGATCAGTGGCGAGAGAGGATTGGCGGAGAGAGGCGTATGTGTTAGGACTTCTTGTGCAAAGTTTCATGAACTGAACTGATGTGAAAGCATCGGTGTCCTCAAATAACCTTCTTAGTGCATAAATCTATACTGTACTGGTATGGCATGGAAGTACAAATGGTGGAACTGAACAGTACACTTTTACTTAAATTTGTCGGATTTCGTCCAGAGTGATAGAGTGACCCATTTGGTCACCTGCAAGCCATGGACCCCAACAGAGGTGGCGATCCCTCCCGGCCTTGGCCAAAGCTGCCTCGGGTCACCGCGGTGTCCGCCGAGCGGACACCGAACACTCCGGACTTCTCGGTTGGTGGCTTCCCCCCCACCCCACGCCTTCGTGCCCCACGCCTCGTCCCGATTTGAAAGTCACTGAAATGAGGTCTTGACTCAGTGACTCTGGAAGTCACATGGAAGTGGACAACCTGCAATTTTCACGAACATGTGCCTCCAAGGAGCATTTTCCACTTCCATGTGAGTTCCAGGGAGTGTCGAGTTTACAAATGTATATACCTCGATCAATCTTGATCATTAACTTATATAATCGATGCGTACAATCAGGAAACCAGGCAAACCAAAAGAAGCGGAAGGACAAAAAACACGCGGCCAATCGTTCTGAACAAATGAGTCGGGTAACGACACCAACATCTTTCTGAGCACATTCTCTGGCTTCATGGTAACCTTAGCCGCAAAAGCGTCAAGGCGAAATTTGAATGTCCTGTTGATGCTGAAGTCCAAACATGAAAGTGCTTTGTGTGTACAGGGTTCTTCAGTTGACTGCTCAAAATTGTGGATGGTATATACAATCGTTCCTGCTTTGTCTCCTTTCAGAAGTTTCCTTGAACAAAAACAAGCCTCTTCTCGGTGACCTTGCCTTGGATTTAATGACATGCAAAAACAAACATGGATTGTCACCCCGCTCAACAGCAGGGCATACTTCAGTGTAGCAAAGTTTACCAAGAGTCTTTCAAGTAGTACTTAAGTGTAGACGATTCTTGCTCTCATGCTCTTATGTCACCCGATGTCACAGTGTCCTACTTTCCTTGACACCAGAACTCCCCTAAAACATCCTAGGATCAATTCTCCTCAGTTTCTTGGTTTCACTCTGGGGAACAAAGGTCACGATTAGCCAATGTAATGAGGAAGGTGGCTGGGCGCATGAATCAAGCTCCGGCGGATCTTTGTTCAAACCTGAACACAATCCTGACCAGCCGTTCCTGTTTTTTTCCAGTGGACAGAACTCAACCTGGCTTCACAAGAATCTGGTTTCACAAGAAACTGGTGCTACATGGTGTTACAAGAAGCTGTCACGGACCAGTTTAATCGACGAATCCCCCCCCCGGGGCGCATGGCGCACGTTGGCCACCGTGGCGCATCTCCCGTGGCTTCGATCAGCTCCTGGCTCCTCCGGCGCAGCGCCCGGAGGAACGCCAGCCTGGGGCGAGGGTGACATGGGCGAACCGGAAGACCAGCCGTCCTTTTCTCAAGACCCAAAAAGAAATACCAATGTTAGAATGTATTATATATTTGGATTCACCATGGATTATACCCTGTGTTCATCATGGTAATATTGAATCGAAGTACAATGGTTGACGTTGTGAATGGTTGAGTCCTTCCAAGAAAGCTCTTTGTGCATGCTGCATGGTTTTTCCTTTTTAGTTCCATGCCCGTCGCGCCCTTGGTCACCCGGCCCAGCCAGACCGGCAGTGGCGCCCAGCAGGGGAAAGCGAGTGTGCTCATTCACCAAGCGCGCGTCGATGGTGGAAAGCCTCACTGGTGGCCCGGTCTTAGGAAAAGCGCAAACAAAAAGGCACCTATATATTGATGCATGCGGGACAGTCTTGTAAGACACTACTTTGTGGGACACACTCTTGTGGGACACTCTTGTCGGCCACTCTTGTGGGACACTCTGGTAGAACACACTCTTGCGAGACGCTCTTGGGGGGCGCTCTTGTGTGTAACGTTTGTGGGACTCTTGTTTGTAACTCTTATAAATCTCTTGTGTGACACTCTCGTAGGACACTTGTAAGACACTCTTGTGGGACAACTCTGCAAGAAAACTCTTGCAAAACACTCTTGTCGCAAAATTGTTCTAAGCATTCTCATGCAACACTCTTGTCGTGGAACACTCTTTCAGGACATTATTGCGGAAAACTCGTGGGACACTCCGGTGCGTTACTCTCTTGTGGGACACCCTTGTAGGACTATTGAGTACTGCTACTAACCACTAGTAAAATCACCACCGCAACTACCACTACCATCACCACCAAAACCACCACCACCACCACCACTACCACGACTACTAGTACTGCTACAACAACAACAACTACTACTACTACTACGACGACTACGACGACAACGACGACGACTACAGCTACTACAACTACAAAAACTAATACTACTACTACGACGACGACGACAACGACGACGACGACGACAACGACGACGACTACAGCTACTACAACAACAAAAACTACTACTACTACTACTACTACTACTACTACTACTACAACTACTACTACTACTACCACCACCACCACCACTACCACTACCACTACGACTACTACTACTTCTACTTATATTACTACCACTACTACTATTACTACTACTACTACTACTACTACAACTACTACATACTACTACTACTACCACCACCACCACCACCACCACCACTACCACTACGACTACGACTACTACTACTACTACTTCTACTTCTATTACTACTACTACTACTACTACTACTCTTACTCCTACTCTTACTCCTACTACTACTACTACTACTACTACGACTACCACTACTACCTACTACCTACTACCTACTACCTACTACCTACTACCTACTACTACTTACTACTACTTACTACTACTTACTACTACTACTACTTACTTACTTGCTTACTTACTTACTTTACTTTACTCTACTTTACTTACCTTACCTTACCTTAACTTACCTTAACTTACTTACTTACTTACTACCTACTTACTTACTTCCTTACTTCCTTACTTCCTTACTACTACTACTACTACTACTACTACTACTACTACTACTACTACTACTCCTACTCCTACTCCTACTCCTACTCCTACTCCTACTCCTACTTCTACTACTATTACTATTACTTCTACTTCTACTACTACTACTACTACCACTACCACTACCACTACCACTACCACTACCACTACCACCACCACTGCTGCTAATACTACTGCCACTACGACTACGACGACGACGACGACGACGGCGGCGGCGGCGGCGACGACGACGACGACGACGACGACTACGACTACTACTACGACTACGACTACGACTACGACTACCACCACGACTACGACTACGTCTACGACTACGACTACCACCACTACTACTACTACTACTACTACTACGACGACGACGACGACGACGACGACGACGACGACGACGACGACGACGACTACTACTACTACTACTACTACTCGCGCCGGTCCTGCCGCCGGCCTAACTCTAGCTGCTGGCCTCCTCAGCATCCGCCCACCACCTTGAATGATCGTCCACGGCTTGGGCTATCTTTGCACTTTCTTCAGCTTCCGACTCTTCCTCGTAGTTCTCGTCCTCCTCAACTTCTTTGCCGCACCCTTCGCCTTTGCTAATCAGGTAGGCGCCGTACCAGGTGAGCCGCTTCCAGCCCTTGTTCTTCTTCGGCTTCTCCTTCTCCTTCTCCTTCTTATTCTTCTTGGCCACTTGTGGCTTTGGTTCAGGTTTTGCCTGAGCCTTCAAGACGGAGGAACCCGATTGCTTTGGGACACCTTGGTGTCCTTCCCACCTTTTCCTCCTTTCTTGCTTCCTTTCTTCCTTCTTCCCTCCTTTGGACTGCGATGATTCCACCTTAAAATGGCTTTGGGAGAGTCGGCCAGGGGTTCTGGCGGAGACCCTCCTGCACCTTCGGCTGGCACCCTTCTAAGCCACCTGAAGTCCCGTTCCCAGAACTCAGGCTTCGCAGTCACCGGTGAAGTTCGTGGCAAACGCCGCACTCGTCAACTTCTTTAACTTCTACCGACCAAACTTCACAACACACGCAAACTGCGGGCATAAAGAGCTGTCGTGCTTTGAGCAAAAAGATACGGTTGCTTCTGTTCATTGGACCAACCAACTACAGACATTGCTCCTGAAATCCCCTTTTAACAATGGTGTATGAGAACATATATATTACTTTTGTATACTGTTGTATGCAATCTTGACTGAACTGATGGCTAACTAAAGTTTTGAAGTCATGCAATTCCATTCAACCGAAAGTGCAAGAGGGTGCTCCCGCGGGACTACACGGTACTGGGAGCTCTTGCCCGCGGGACTACACGGTACTGGGAGCTCTTGGTAGACCAAAACTGCCGCATTCATTTAGAAGAAACACGCCTGCAACAAAACCCGGCTCCGTATACTATATACACACTGTTCTACTGACAGTATCCCAGCATATCGTTGCGGACTCTAGATCACCACAGCTTTGACACCGGGTCCCCCCAAATCCCGGCGTCAAGTGGTCTCTTGACCGGTGCATTGATCACTCCACTCCAGCCAAGCAGCGTGCCATGTGCCAAGTTGCAAATGACCTCGCCACCCCTCACCACCGCCACTTGGGCACCCACCAGCTGCCGCTTCGACCTCGGAGCAGATCTGGTGATGTGCGTGGGGATGATGTCACTTCCAAGCTGATCCATGAATCGTTCAAAGATCACGGAATCCCACTTGAGCCAAAGTCGTACAAATTTCATGCAAAGGCAAGGAAAATGAGAGGTCTGAAGAGGGAGAGGGCAGTCGAAAAACAAAACACATGTCCAAGATATTTCAAGGATGTTCAACATGTTTCAGCTACTCCTTGAGCTCTCACCCGTGGTTCGAGACATTCTCGTCGCTGCCGACATCAGGACGATGCATCAATGATCATCAATGTCTATTGTGGTGTCAGTGTGTCAATGTAAGTAGAAGTTCCATGCATGGACCGCATGGAGTGTCTCTTTGATCCTTCTGAGGATGAGCCCAGCTCTGGATGGACTTGCGGCAGGTCAAGATCATGCCGAGCCCCCCGGCTGCAGCTCCGACAGCTTCTGCCTGAGGCGCGCCACCAAGGTGGGGTCGGGCTTGACGGGCGCCTGCAGCGCTGGAGTACCATTGGCGATGAGGGTAGTGGGTTCATGTGGGTTCTGGCAGTCCGCAAAGTAGAGGAATGTAATGATCATTGCATGAAAATCGGGCTGCGGTTTAGGGTCATGGAGTCATTCCCTCATTTTGTAGAAGTGATCAGAGTCAGTCACAAGAGACAAAACCCTGTATAGAGATGAACGGACTTCCCACCGCGCCCCAAATCCTCAATCCACTCGAAAACAAACGTCTTCTTATGTTTTCTTTGATTGGATTCGCAAAATCTCAACTTCTGAGGAGAAAAGTACAACTGGCCCATCAACAGGAGCAAGCCCCATAACATGCCATATCCATCCATATCCTACACTCTCACTGGCCTCACATGCACACCACAAAAGACAAACAAATACCCTCTTACATGTAACTATTTAGTAGGTTAAGGTCTCGTCCGTTAACGGAATTAACCAGACAAATCACTCCACCAACTATATAAGAACGGCCATGCACCACCACCCATAGAATCAAGAAAGAGCTATCAATCTGTCAATCCTTACTATGTCTGGACCTGGTAAGTTTCCCCGTGTTGAGTCAAATTAAGCCGCAGGCTCCACTCCTGGTGGTGCCCTTCCGTCAATTCCTTTAAGTTTCAGCCAACACTTGTGCATTCACTTGTCCACTTGTGTATGTCGGCCTCACTTGTGCATTCACTCGCAGGAGTGTCTAGCCAAGCAAAGTGGAGTCACCACACTTGCGAAGAATCACCCCAAAAGATTGAACCCCCGCGGGCACATGCTTCGCAGGGAGTTGTCGGAGGCATGGCCTTTGGAAGAATGAAGCGCAGGCGACTGACTCAAGCACTACATGACTTGACTGAAGCCCGTGCGACTTAACACAGTTACAGGTTTCTGGCAATACGGCAATAGTGCCAGTTCCACCCACCAATCTCCAAGATTTGAAACTGGGGAACCTTTAGTGTTCACTTGAAGTACACATATAGCAGTAAACACCTACAACACGTTTTGAAGAACTGGGGTAATTATATAGATTGGCAAATCAATCCTTGGATACTGTTGTACATGGAGGTTGATTCCACAAAATAAAGGTCACGTTGGGCCGGTCTGAGCCAATGGAGGAAGCATGGGTCTTTCATCATGGTTCATCACTTTCCATGTCTCTAGAGATTCCCATTCCAGCCACTCAAACTTAAAGGACTCAGACTGGACTCCTAGTAGCGTCCTTGCTCGTAGTAGTAAGGCCAGGAGCCCCGTTCGTAGCGTCCTCTGGCCAGACGATGCCGGCCTTAGGACTGAAGGGTGTCTGCGTCTCCTCAATGATTCCCGAGGAGCCACCGAAGATCTTCAGGCTGCTGGACAGCATCTGCCGCCTGACTCGTTCCCGCATCCAAGCAGAAACAGAAAACTAACAACAGAAAACTAAATGGATTGTTTTAGCAAATCTTCACCAAAAACATATCAACTGCCTGATTGAAAAAAAAGAAACACAACGCTATATTAATTGAAGAGGATCTGCTTTTGTTGAGATTCCATGAGATTCCGTTTTGCCTGATCCATGAGATACCATGCGGAATAGGACCATGACCTGATTCCAAAAATCCTTGTCCAACAAATCAAGCCCCGCCTTTCTGGACGGCATTGGACATTACTGTAAACTATATAATATAGGTTCTTCAAGAGGGATGTCTTGCGGCAAGGGTCTTGGTGGTGAAGTTGCGTCAAGGGATCGAAGTCCAAACTGGAGAACTCCCTACAACAAGTTGGTCTCAACAGTGCTTTTTCTCGTTGTTTGTGTTTTCATTGGTTCAACGTGTCTCGTTTAAGCATCAATGTGTTTGAACTTTGGAGAAGGCTTTTTTGTCCGATTGTTGCCTCGGGTTTGGGAAATGCTAATTGATTGCACCTTCGTCAAATAAATATAACCAATCAACTGATATAACAAATATAACAAACTTAACTTAACCAATATAACTATATTAACATATAATATATATATATATATTATTGTATATCGGGTTAAGCTTCCAAGCTGTATGGTCCAAAAATGGAACCTCAAAAGGAGTGCTGGTGTGTCAATTTCATCTCAGGTCTCTTGTCATGTTAATTTTGAGAAACACCAACAAAGCTCCCACAACGGCTCTGCCAGCGGGCCTGGAGCCTTCCTGCAAGGCCTCCCGCGCATGGCTGGAGAAGATCTGCAACAAAGGCATCCCTTCAGCATCCACAGCCACACAAAGCCCCCGCAAGATTTGCAGCATTCGCATGAAGAAGATGATGCAACGGGGCCAGTCCTACGTTCTGGTGGACGAGCAGCGTACTGGATGTCATGTACGGTGATGCACGGTTTGCCTCAAGATTCCTTCAGAGACAAGGGTAACAACGATGCTACATACTGTTACACACTGCTACTTTGGATTCCAAATGAATGTTGTTCCATAGTAGCTCTCCGGAGTTTTGATTCGATGAGGCGTAAATGATTGATGATAGCAGTTGGAGAAACGCTGCACAAGGGACATGTCGGTCAAAGGCTCGAGCACTTCAAAAGGAAGATATCTTGAAGGCATTGCCTGCTCCAACCAATCCAAGCCTTACAAAAGAGCAAATTCAATATTGGATAACTCTTCATGATCCGAGTTCCAACTTTTCAGGATTCCTGTCATGTCGTATCATGTGGCTGCCTCGCTCCTCCAAGAAATAGATCGGAGACATAGAGCCTTCCATCCCAGCGTCTTCTTTGGCTCGGTTTAACCGAGCCTTAAACTCTGCCAACTCCTCCCGCGCGTTCTCTCGGGTCTTGTGCCGATTGATGGTGTCCTCAAGGACGAGGTCCGGACGATAGAGGTTCGATGAAGCGATCTCGCAGATCACATCCCTTGGGAGTTCCAAAAAGCATGTAGTCTTCATATGATTTTCATATGTGTGAGTTTCGAGCCTCAAAACATGTGGTTCGCAGCTTCCGCAGCTTTTGACATGATGTCCGCTGCCACTCCGGTCGAATCCCCAAAAGGGGGCCCTCTTGAGCATTCATGACAAGCTACGCAAGTGAGAAAGAAGCGTTTCTTTGTTTTCGATTTCCGTCGAGCACTTCGAGCGGTTCGACGCCAAACACGTTGGATTCCACACTCCATACCTTTCGTGTTTTCACATTGGTAGCGGAGCCTGCCTAAAACGGCGGGCTCCGGCGACCGTGCAGCCATGTCCAGCCATGAGCGCGGAACCTCACGACCTCCAGCTGGATCGGCGGCAAATGGCGCCGGAAGCACCGGCAAGGACTACAAGGACAGCTTCATACCACGTTTTGAGAACACCACCACCTCCTACCTAGAGTGGAGAACTAGAGTGAAGCTGTATGCCCGAAAGATGGAAATCCAAGGTCGCAAGGCCGAAGTCGCGCTGAACATTTTGTCAGTGCTGGAAGGTCCTTCATGGACTCAGTGCGAGGACCTGGATTTGAGCGAACTCGAGAAGGAAGGTGGACTCGACATCTTGCTCAAGCGCCTGGACAAACAGTGGGCCTACGACTCCAAAGTAGAGATGCCTACCCACTTCGAGAACTTTTTCTTCAAGATGCGGCGCAAGAGAGATCAATCGATCCTCGAATATGTCACAGAGTTCCACCAAACCCTACGGCAGATCTCCAAACACAGGATCGACCTCCCGGAAGAGATCACTGGCTGGATGATGGTGAAACGTGCAGGGCTGACCAAGGAGCAAGAACAGCTGATTCAAACTCATGTTGGATCATCGCTCACTCTACCGTCCGTTGAACAAGCCCTATACCTCATCCTTGGTCAAGATCATCGCCATGTTCATGTACCAGCACACCTCCGAAAGCCGCAGATGACTGGTCGTTGGAAGCGGCAAGGACAGCAGGTCTTTTGGGAGGACGACCAAGAGAATGAAGAGATATATGAAGATGATGACGTCTTCTACCAGGACGCCCATGAGTATGACATCGAGACCCAGGAACCTGTTGGTGAATGGCAAGAATATGAGCCCGATGAGACCTACTACCATGACGAACCCGATGATTTGGACTCGATGTTCGACACCCAAGAATTTGATGAAGTGTACAGCACCTATGTTGACGCCAAGAACCGCCTCAACCAACTTCGTCAGAGCAGAGGATTCTACCCGGTTGTCGCAGTGATGGATGGCGGAAAAGGTGGACAAGCACCTGTGATGGCTCAGTCTCCCTTCAAGGGCAAGTCGAAAGGTGCTGGAAAGTCCAAATCACCTTCCAAAGGTTCGAAAGGCAAGACCTCCACGGCCGGAAAAGGCCCAAGCGGCAAGGCGAGAGCTCGCTCAGCCGCTGCCAACTGCCCGACATCTCAGAGAACAGGCTCCAGCTCCCCGAAGAAAAGGCCAGCAGAAGATGACGCCATGGTGCACTTGGCACTTCACATCTCCGAGCCCTATGACCATGAAGAGTTCTTTGATGTTGAGGACTCCTATGATGTTGAGGACTCCTATGATCCTGAGGTCTTCTATGACGTTGAGGAGGCCTACACACAAGGTGAGACCTTGGTCAGGGCCGGTGGCTGGCTCACTCACGAACCCGACATGTGCATTCAAGATCAAGGAGCCTCGTCCTTCCTGGCAGGCAGCGAGTACATCCTTCGCTATTTGAAATGGCTTGAGCTCATCGGCTACCCCATGGAAGACATCGCCTTCAAACGATGTGACAAGTCATTCCGCTTTGGAGGTGACGCCGTTGGTCACGCAAGATGGATGGTTGAACTCCCAACCCGCCTGGCGGGTATTTCAGGCCATCTTCAGGCCTATGTGATCTATGGAGCAACTCCGATGCTCTTTGGACGACCTCTCCTTGAAGCTCTTCAAGCGGAGGTTGACTTTGGCAGAGGCAAAATGCGCCTTCTTCAGCAAGAACCCTGGCGGGACATCCCAAGAGGCCGTCAGGGAGCCATGCTTCTTCGCCTGGCTGAGGAAGTGAATGACTACACGGACTTCAAACCCGTGAACTTCGACCTACGTTGTGAAGACGACCATCAGCACGCCCTCAAGATCCATGACTTCCTCGAGGACCTCAATGCTCATGAACGGTTCTTTGAGATGACAACTGAAGTGAATGCCTACTGCGAGGCATGTGAAAAGGGTGACTATGTGCAGGACACCACCTACATGGAAGTGGACCAAGAAGAAACGGTGGAAATCCCTCCGGAAGCCTCCACCAGGTCAGTTGAACAACTTGAGAAGCTCTTCACCATGTTTGAAGCCCAGAGCGCTGACCAAGGAAAATGGCTAAAACAGCAGATCCACCACGCCCGAGAACACGGTTTGGCCAGAAGAAAGCGCTTGATCTGGGAAGTCTACGCTGGTGAAGGCATGATCTCCCAACTGCTCAAGGACCACGGCGATGTTGAGGTCATGCGCTTCGGACTCCAGGATGGGTGGGACTTCAGCAAAGCATCTCACCGAAAAGAACTTCTCCGTCTATGTGACGACCTGGAGCCCGACGAAATTTTCATGTCCCCAAGATGCACCTTGTGGTCTCGCATGCAACAGGTGAACATCCACAACGAAGTACAAGCACACGATCTCCATGAACGGCGAGAAGTCGATCACGCCACTCATCTGGCAATGTGCAAGAAGCTATACTACAAGCAAGTCCGCCGAGGAGATCATGCACATGTGGAGCACCCTGCATGGAGCTTAGCGTGGGACACCAGGAACTTCAAGAACCTGCCCGGCCACAGAGCGATCTTTGATCAATGCGCTTATGGCGCCACGGCCGAAGCAGATGACGGCTCGATGTTACCCATCAAGAAAACCACTCGCCTACAGACTACAAAGTGGGCTATGTATCAGTTGATGTCCAAGCGGTGCGATGGCCTACATCACCACCAGCGACTAGAAGGTCGAAATCGATGCCGAAAAGCTGAAGACTACCAGCAAGAGCTAGCTGCCACCTTGGTTCATGGCTTGCTCATCAATGAGGGGCTCAACGAACAAGTATATGCAGTACATGATGATGACAAGGCCCTCACTGGAGTTCTTCGAAAGCTTGGCACCACCCATGGCCATGAAGCTGCAAGGACCGCCCTTCGGTTGCATCGAAACCTTGGACACCCTCGAAAAGAAATTTTGTTGAAGATGCTCAAAGATCGAGGTTGCAACAAAGCAGTACAAGCCGCTGTACAAGATTTGCATTGCCCATACTGCGAGATCCACTCTGTCAAGAAAGGCAACGCTCCAAGTCATTTGGATCGCCCTTCAGAGTTCAATGCACAGCTGCAAGCCGATGTTCTCTGGCTTGAGATGGATGAGATCGGCATGCTCTTGGAACCAGGTCACCGAAAGCAGCGTGCAAAGAAGATCGCAGTGCTTGTGATGGTGGATGTAGCTACGCGCTACATGGCGGCTCGAACAGTTGTTGATGAAAAAGGCCCAACTCTGCAAAAGGCCTTGGAGCGAGCATGGATTCAGTTCCACGGTCCGCCAAAACAGCTCTACACCGACGAAGGCACTGGATGGGCATCTGATGCCACTGCAACTTGGTGTGAACAACATGATATCGAACTTCGAATTGCACCCGGTCAAGCTCACACCCGCACCAGTGTCGTTGAACGTCGTCATCAGCTGGTTCGAAAAGCAGTGTCCATTTTCATGATGGAGAATGAGTTGAAGGGACTCGACGGTGTTCACCAAGCCCTTGCTTGGATAGTTCCCTCCATGAACAGCAACACCTTCGTGAATGGTTTCACGCCAGCACAGCTTGCTCTTGGCCGAGAACCTTCTATGCCTGGACTCCTCTCAGACGAACGCACCGGGCCATTGCAGTTGCAAATGACAGAGCAGGAACGTCTCCATCGAAAATTAAGCATGAAGTTCTCAGCACAACAAGCGTGCGGCAAAGCAGAAATTGATGTCAAGTTGCGCCGAGCACTACTTCGTCGGTACACCGGCAAGGACGAGGACCTCTACCCAGGAGAGAGATGTCTCTATTGGAGAGATGCTGCTGACAAGGCGCACACCATTAGGTGGAAAGGTCCGGCCATCATCCTCGCGGTCGAGCGCAACCCTGATACCGGCACTGTTGCTTGCTATTGGTTGGCCCATGGCACTGTTCTCCTCAGGGCTGGCGCTCAGCACGTCAGGAAGTTAGTCAACGACAATGGCATGGTTGACGGACCCTCCAGAGTTCAACAAGCTCTTCACAACCTGAGGCAGCGCAGAGCAGTGCGAATCATCGACCTTCGCAAGTCCAACAAAAGATCCATCGATGAGATTGATCCTGAAATCAGTGACATGGAATACACTCCCACTGACACTGAGGCACCACCACTGACAATGTCTTCTCCGGTGCAATCAGACGGACATTCCGTCGGATCTCCTCAGGAAACACCTTCAGAGCAACAGCATGCAGCAACAGAGCAACAGCACACATCAGCAGCAGCAGAACCACCCCCTGCTGCAGTACCAATTGCACCACAAGCACAGGCAACAGCATCAGCAATGCTACCAGCAGCAGCACTGCAACCGGCACCTCAACCAGAGGAACAAGCAGAGACACGACGACCACAGCTACTGGAAAGGCTGATAGATGATGAAGATGAAGAACAGCCTATGGATGAACCGTCACACATGGAAACGCCAATGGCACCGCCTGATCCGTCAAGGCTACCTCCAGTTCCGGAGGATGATGATCTTGAACGGCCAGCCGAACTACCTCCAGAAGCCTCATCCTCAGCTTCAGCTCCCATGGTGGACTCATCCTATTTGCCTCCCAGCACGGCTGAGACCTTCCAAGATCGAAGAAGAAGATTTGACCAGCAAGAAACAATCTGGGCTCGCAAGAAAGCCAAAACAGATGCCGGAGACATCGAAGTGGACCTCCACTCCTTCGACTTTGGCAAATCCACCAAGCTTCCCGAAGGATGGCACTACGACGAGAAGAACAATGAGTTCATCCTCGGTGAAACGAAGGATTGGTGGGGCTTTGAAGATGGTTTCCTGGTCAGAAATCATGTATGGGGCAGAACAACCACATATCATCCTGAGCAGTTCCCCATCTCCAAGGATCTTCTACAAACAACCACCGGTTTGTCGATGCAGAAAGGATCCCGCACTATCTATGTCAACTCACCTGATGAGCAGCACTTCAATGAAGCTTGGACTGGAAAGACACTTTATCCACTCACCCAAGAAGGTGCACGGCAGTATGGTTCGCTCTACATCGGCGACATGTCCAGCAAGCTCCAGCGCTGCAAGACTCTTCGCGGCCGTGGCCACATCTGGCAAGCGGTCGGAGCGGGAATCCCCAAGAAGAAGAATGTGAAGGAAAGTGCTGATCTCAGCGAACGTCGCATGACCTTGGAGGACAGGCTCGCATTCCTTGAAGGCAAAAGAGCCGAGTTGACCAGCATCTTCGAGAATGGCGTCTGGGAGATTGAGATGGATCCCACCGCGGTTGACCACAACAGAGTGATGAAAGCTCGCTTTGTCCTGACATGGGCTTCGGATGGAAAAGGTGGTTTGAAAGCAAAAGCCAGACTCGTACTCCAAGGATTCTCCGATCCTGACCTTCTTCAAGGATCACTTGACACGTCATCCCCGACTTTGGCACGAACTTCAAGACAAGTGCTCCTGGCCATCAGCCAGGTCAGTCATTGGGGAAGATGGACGGCCGATGTGTCCACAGCTTTTCTCCAAGGAGATCCTCAAGAACGCACCTTGTGGGCCAAGATTCCAAAAGATGCCTGCGAGATCATCGGTGTGGCTCCTGGAACCTTGATGAGGTTGATCAAGCCAATATATGGCCAGGCTGACGCTCCAAGACAGTGGTTCATTGTCGCCCGAAGACGCCTGGAGAACCTTGGCTTCAGGGCTCACGCCTTGGATCAATGCCTCTATACCTTCCACGACTCCAACAAGCAACTGATCTCTCTGGTTGGTCTACATGTTGATGACCTACTAGGTTGTGGAAAAGATGGCCACCCTGAGTACGAAAGTCTCAAGCTGCAATTGAAAGATGCCTTCAACTTCAAGCACTGGACTGAGGAGACCGAGGACAAGCCTCTTGAATTTTGTGGATGCCACCTCAGTCGAACAACCACGGAATCCAAGCTGCATCAAGCCGAATACCTCAAAGGAGTGAAACCGATGACATGCACCGACTATGACTCCAATCGCAATCTCAACTCCAAAGAGCAGAGCTGTCTTCGAGCTTTGTTGGGAGCACTTCAATGGCCAGCTACACAGACATCTCCACACCTCAGCGCTTCAGTTTCTTTGCTATGTGGAGAGGTCACCACGGCAACTGGCGAGACAGCATCCCAGGCCAACAAAGTTCTCAGATTCGCCAAGTCCAACGGCGATACAGCATTGATCTTTCGAGATCTTGGAGGCGATATGGAGAAGTTGTGCATGATAGCCATGAGTGACGCAGCTTGGGGAGTGCGCAGAAACAACGAATCACAGGGCGGCTACTTGATTTTTCTTTGCAACCAGCAAGCGCTGGAAGATGGCTCCACTCAGGACTATATCATCCTGGACTGGCGCAGCTTCAAGCTGCCTCGGATCAGTCGATCCTCCCTCAATGCCGAAAGTCAAGCTTCATCTGCAGCAATGGACGCTCTAGAATATCTTTTGATTTTTTGGGAAGGCTGCATCCGCTACGACTTTCAGCTTCGCCAGGTGGATAGCTTTGTTCCTGAGATGCCTTCGGCATTGGTCGTGGACGCCAAGGCCCTGTACGACTCCTTGAAGGCCCAGACTCCTAGCCTCCAGGGTGACAAGCGCACCAAGATCGAGGTCATGGTGACAAAGCAGAAAATGGTGGGAATGAAAACCCGCCTGAAGTGGGTATCGTCGGAAGCCCAAATCGCCGACGGAGTCACCAAGCACAGCGCAAGACAGTTGTTTGCAGATCGACTACGATCTCATTGCCTTTCCCTCCAGTCCGACATGACCTTCCAAGCGGCCAAGAAGAAGTCGCAAGCAGAAAGGCAAGCAAACTCGAGAAGACACGCCATTGCAAGAACCGGCAACTCAAAGCAGCTAGCATTTGCAGTTCTCACTTCACAAATGATGGGTGTGAAAGCCATGGCAGTTGAGGAGACCTTGGCATTCCTCCTCTCCCCTGAAGTGACCCTAGCGCTCTATGTCATTCTCTTCGGCATGTTCATTTGGCAGTGCTTCAAAGTTTCTACATCACTGAACCCTCCGGTTACCAGGTCTAAAGAGTTGAGCACCACCACCTCGAGCTCTTCACAAGTCGGAACCCAAACCGACGTAGAGACAGAAAAGATGATTCGCCTCTTCCGAGATGAAAATGTGAGACTCCAAGACATCACCAGGGATCAGGAGGCGGAACTCTTTGAACTCCAGGCGCAGTGCACAGCGCAGGAGGAAGAGTTGAGTGAAATGATTGAAAAGGTTGAATTTTTGAAAAGGCAGCTCACCGAAGCGGAAGAAGATTTGCACAAGTCCAACTTTCAGTGGGCAACCCTCCAGCAAAGGTTCGTCAATCTGAAGAATGAACTTGAAAACGACTACACACCAAGGGTCGTATGGACGGCCAAAAGAGGAAAGTCATTCCACACCTCCCTGGAATGTCAGGGATTGGCTTCAGCTGACAGAGATCAGCTAAAAGGTTGGGACTCTTGCGCATTTTGCGCTACAGAAGCTCTCTTGAAATGGAGACGCCTGTAAGCAACCACCGGTGTGAGTTTCGAGCCTCAAAACATGTGGTTCGCAGCTTCCGCAGCTTTTGACATGATGTCCGCTGCCACTCCGGTCGAATCCCCAAAAGGGGGCCCTCTTGAGCATTCATGACAAGCTACGCAAGTGAGAAAGAAGCGTTTCTTTGTTTTCGATTTCCGTCGAGCACTTCGAGCGGTTCGACGCCAAACACGTTGGATTCCACACTCCATACCTTTCGTGTTTTCACAATATGTCTTCCGAAGGCTCATCATTCTAGGCGGAGCTCCAGAGCTTCAAGTCCAAAAGAACCTTGCTGGAGCCTCCAATCCTTCCAAAACTGGGCCGGTCGTCCTAAATAACGGCCCCCGGAACCTCGTCCCTCCCCGTCCTTGACCACACCTCGAGCCTTCTCAATGAGATCCCGCTTGAGATCATCGTTCACGAGCTCTTGCCGGAGGCTAAACCCCAAGGACTCGAGGACATCAAAAAGCCCCGCCTGGGACAGCTCCGTGGATGTCACTTTCAGCGGACACAATGGCCGAAACAAGACCACGCACCAAGTGTCACCAAGTGGTCAGGTGCTTGAGACAAAACCTTGAAACAAGAACTAAACCATAATAAGAAACCCGTGTATTTATATTACATAATTTATTACATAATATAAAATACAGAATATACAGAGGTATACAGACTTATCCTATCTTAAATATTATCTTGTGCACTCTAATGCGCGCATGGGATTAGGTGCAAATGTATGCAAATCTTATCCGTTCATCAATGTTTGCAAGCCGAGCAGCGATGTCAAAGTTGGCCAAGGAGTGGAAGACCTGAACGAGAAATCTTCCAGGAATTCCAATGTTTGGGGAGGGTTGTTCTTCCACATATCTCCGCATGATCCACTCACTGGTTCGGTCCTCAAAAGGCACAGGGCGCTTCTTGTTTTGTGGCGACCCCAAGATTCCCCAGGGGCATGGAGGCATCAGTGGGTGAGAAAATGGTCGCAGTTTGTGAAGGCAGTCGGTCGCTCGCCCTTCCTGCACAAGACAGAAAAAAAGACAAGGAGCAAAGGTGCACCACGAAGAGCACAAAAGGGTCTCCAAGACCCGCTTGAACATCAAATGGGGAGATCGAATCATGGAGGAAGAACAGGAAGAATGAGGAGCAGGATATTCATCGCCAGTGACTGCCAGCAACAGGGAAGTGGCATCACAGGGACAGGGAGAAAACCCTGTCCCAAACGAATGGAAGCCGTGGCGCCTGTCTCAAAAAACATCCCAACTTGGAACTCCATAACTCACGTGTTCCCTTTGCATCTATTCCATTCTATTCCCACCTCCTTATGATGGCTTGTGACTTCAGTCGCCCCATCTGCTCCTCACTCCACTCGCTCCGGCCTTCGCCAGGCCTAACCGCTCTGCGTCTGTAATCTCCCGAATGAGGCCCCAATCCTGACCGCACAGTGGGTCCATCGGGGCAGAAACTGCTCCTTTTGTGGAATCAGCTGCATCTATTGCTTGGATATATTAGATCTCAAACCTGCATAGTATACTCTGCAGAACAAAACAGACTGTCCATCCATTTCTCTTAAACAACTCGTTCATCGCGCCGTTGCCACACACACACACACACTGATGCCACACCCAGGCGCCAAGAGCACCGGCTTCGCGCCGCCCGGGGCGGTGGGATCCACCACGAGGCGCACGTTGCCCGCGTGGGGGTCCGCGTGGAACATCCCGTCCTCCGGAGACGGGCGAACGAACGAGCGCGGGGGGAAGGAGCTCCAACTGTTGGAATGGAACAGGATGAACTCTACTGATCATTCTCGTGGAGTTGAATTATGAGATTCTCTCGAACTTGGAGATATGCGACTTGTTTTGCACCAGTTGGACTGGGATCCCAAGGCATGACACTTGCAGGGCGAACTCCGCGGAACAGCGATTCGTGGTTCATGCAGGAAAATGTCCGCAGTGCAAACCACTGTCACACGAACACGTTGGAACAGGACCGAACCGATCCAATAGCAACAAAACTAGCAACAATTTATCATGTAAATTTATATAATATAATATACAGATAGTATTGATTTCGGACGTACCCGTGGCCCGTGTCCAAGCAACAAAAACACCAAAATCTCCCATATTATCCCGTCAATTCCCGTTGTCTCTCCCCATGTGTACGAGTGCCAGACAAAATATTTTATCTAGCCTAATTAGCAATGGCCTAGAACGGGTCGGCATGCAAGTGTTGGTTTACTGTTAAGGGCATCGGTAGATGGATCGGCCCCTTTTGGTTTGCAGGTTTACTGCAGGTTTCCTCTCCCACGTCCACCCTGTAAATACTCTCTATATATAGTCAAGTCTTTGCAGATTTTGTTGGATAGACTTGACTATAGAGACTGAACTTAACTAGAATACTCGTTCGTCTTCCTGAGACTCCAGATCATGGCCTCGTTCGTCTTCAATACTCGTTCGTCTTCAGAATGAGTCCATCGTCCTCTCTTACGACTTGTCGCGCCTTGAAGGCCATGATGCCAAACGCGTGAAGCAGCTCCGTCAGCACTCGGTGCTTGTCGATGTGGTGCTTCGCACAGAACTCCGCCTGCCACCGAACACGTTGTGGAGGCCGACTCAGGACTCAGTCGGCCTGCGCTAGGCACTGCGAAATGGTTGGAAACGTGACACTTGAAAAGGTCCAGGTGTGGTATGCACAGCTGAGTGTGATTGGTTTCAACCGTTAGAAGTCTTGCCATGGAACCACCTCAAAGATTCTGCGATCCGGCCCGCCAAGCCTTGCCCAAATCTAAGATCGGCCCAGCATCAATGAACTCCATGACAAAGACATGTGCACCTCGTTCGTGGCGCGCGTTGGTTCGGCGCGTTTGTTCGGCGTCGCTGTTTACAACTGTTAGCTCAAATCTCACAGACTGTCTTTGGCTAATCTGCCCCGCCCTATTTGGCCAAACCTCTGACTTGGGATTTGAGCCAAGAGCCTTGAAGGGATGCAACAACCGGCCAAACAGGGAAAATTACGGGAACACTTGGCTCAAATGTTGAGACCATTGCTTTTGGCCAACAAGTCCAGAGGATAGCACCTAAGAAAGCCCAAAAGCGCCGTTCGCCACCTGCCACCAACTTGGACCGACCTTTCCACTGCAAATCACCTCACCCGAAGTCTGATCGATTCCCCGAGTGCCGAAGTCCAGATCGATTCCCCGAGACCAAGGCACCACAAAGCTCATGGTGGACCTCCGGCACGATGCAGCAGTTCCCAGCCTCACAGTGGACCCCTCCGTGTTGGTTCCATCCTGATATCCTTTTGCAAGGGGATTTCAGCATACGTCCGAGCCCACCCCAATGGCGGGATCATTGACCGGTCAGGTGACAACTAAAGCAGGGATTCAATGATTAATGATTCACTGAGTATGTTAATCAGCAGCGCGCGGCGGCACCACTTGGCAAAGGGACATCTACTGCAAGGATGCACCAGAAATCAGTGTTATCTTCCGGGTAAGGAGGCTTAGCTTGCCAAGTTCAGGATTACAACTTACAACTATTGTAGTAGCCAGTGATTCTGCTTCATGACTTTCAGTGGCAAACTGTTTTCTAGGCGAATTGGTTGCATCCTCTGGGCAATTTCTTGTGTTTCGAGGTCCTGCAGTCGGCCCTTGGAGGTCCAAGCGGGAGCTTTCTCCCCATCAGATCCAACCAACAGCGTACCTCAGGAAACTAACTTCCTCTATATACTACTTCCACTCACACCAAACGTCCTGGATTGGTCTTAAAGACAACGTCCTGAACAATGGTTCCCCGGAAGCAACGGTTCCCCAGACGAGCTAACCCGCCCGAGCGAACGTCCGGAGCTTCTTTCCAGCGCGGCCTCGCGGAGCTTCTTGCCCGCGCGCTCCAGCGCATCGTGCTCATGGCAAAAGTCCAGCTCCCGCGGCAAGGACTCTCGCCACTCCTGGAAAAGGAGGACATGTGTTTGGATCGGTTCGGACACAATCATATTGGGTCTATCAAGAGATCGTTCGTGCAGTCCAAATAAGCGCTGGGTCTGCCTCAAGGACTTCATATGCTTCATTAGGAAAGGGGGCCTCGTTGGAGTCCGGATACTGAACCAAAGGCAGGCCCCGTTGCAATTGCCACCAGCCTTCCCTGTGTCACCAGCTTTTCCCTTGTCGCCCCTGCCTTCTTGATAGATCATACGCAACCATGTCCCCAGTATTCTGCCTATTCATGAATTCAAATGTGCTACTGGTCTCTTTCTTTCTTCCTTCCTTCCTTTCTTTCTGTTGTTCGGTTCTGTTCTGTTCTTTTGCCTCTCTCTCTCTCACTCTCTTTCTTTCTGCCCAGTGCCACTCCCTCTACAGTGGAGTCTCCTCCGCGAACTTCCGGAAATCCAGATCCGGTGCCCAGTAAGAGACCTACTCAGCCGGTCCACCAACATGTTGACATCATGTGAATCCCGCACAAGGCGAAAGGAACATACACTCTGACGGAACACATCGCATGGAAGTGGATGTCATAGTCCCCTTGGAAGACGTTCTTTCTTTTATGAACGAATGGTTTTCCATGTTTTTCCACCTTCCATGCGACTAAGTGGGAACATATGCTCTTTCCCAACCCATCCACCCCGAATCGAAGCGAAGGAGAAGCCACCGTTGGCGGGGTGGATTTTGGACCTCTAACGCGATCTGCTTTCATTGAGATAAGGAGCAACTGCATTTCCGGAAAAGAGTTCTGTCTTCTAACAGCCGGTCTGTTCACATAAATAGGTGTCTTCCACAAAGCAGGCCATAGGATTCCCGTTTTGAATCTGAGCTCCAAGCTTCCAAAACAAACCTTGTATGTACATATATGATATTATATACTATATCCATCCCCCTGCCAATTAGGGTGGTGGGGTCGGGGCCCCCATTCTGTAGTACAACAGAACTGGGGACCCAACATCACAAATTTACATGCACTATATATTTTGCAAGGACCCAACCCTGCTTCTCTACAAAATGCTTAGACCCAACATAGATAGTATCATATAAGAAACAGGAAATCTGCACTACAAAAGTGGTGGGACCCAACCTCTATGTTGTCAATGTTTTTGACTACAAAATGGTATGAATCCGATTTTGAGTCACCAACATGGCTGCAGAAATTTGCACTACATTATGGACGTACCCAACATCGGATATAATCATCTTGAAATGACAAATCTGCACTACAAAATTGCAGGGACCCATCCTCTATATCTCAGCATCAAGGCCTTGCGCTACAAAATCCTCATCTCTACAAAAAGAGGTGCCTCAACCTCTTTCTTTTGCAACATATTACATAAAAACCTCAACGTAGTGGACTTGAGACACCCCATTTCATACAGGAAATCGGAACGGGGATCTATATCCTTTTAAAATTGATTGACACGATTCCTGCAAAACATGCTGCGGCCACGACCGTGCTCCACTTTGACTCCTCACCTGCTCGGCCACGGCCGTGAGGGTCTCGATGTCCTGGACATCGGCCACGGCCGTCGACGACCAAGCGAGCTATCGGATAGAGCGGGTACGACCAGGTACGAGCTACTACCAGTAGGTCTATCTTCTGTGGCTAACTTCTACGAAAATTCTGAAATGTCTATATATCTTCCAGCTGGAGATAGTCAAATGAGGTCTTGAAAAATGTGAACTAGTGGTGTGTGTGCTGTGTGCGTCTGTGTCATGTCTACCAAAACATTTGAACTGAGATGTGTTTGTTGAACTTCTCAGCAACTACAGTAAATGATCCTCACATCAATTCCCACTGGCTTACAGTATTACATAGTATATACTAGTGCGGGGTGGCTTGGTCTTGGAAAGTGCATTCAGAATTCAAGCTTCCGACCCAAATATAACTGTTCTAACTATAGTGATCGACTCATTGAGCTGTCACAGCCAATATGCAGCTCCTCCAGGAAGATTCGGTCTACACCATCGTGCTGGACCTGAGTGTGACATGCAGATTCGACTTACTTCAGCTTGGTCTAGGGAGTCAGGGAGTTGAGGTTAAATGATCGTCAAACATATGCCTGCTGCCAGAAAAGGCAGTTTATGTAATGCATTTTACGAATCGAAAGGAACAAAGGCGCAGCATGGCGCAGCGAATGCAAATGTGGTGCAACCACGGATGTCAAAAGTCGAAGCACTTGCTCGTGTGAACATCGAGATGCAGAAAAGTAAGCGGCAAACCAAGAAAAGGAAAAGCACTCTGGCAATCACCATGAAGTCACTTAGGGCACTTAGGTATTTCCCAACACTCACACGACCCCCCCCCACACACCCATCCTCCGGTCATTCTCCTCCCATCCTGGCCCGCCTTCACGGCCACGATCTGGTTTGTGGACCGGAGCCGGGCCTTGTGCACCTGCGCAATGGAGGCCGAGGCCAAGGGCTCGGGGTCGAACTCCGAGAAGATCACCTGCCGCTGGGCTGGCGCATTCCGCTGGCCAAGCCGTGGAGGATGGAGGATCGTGGAGGTGGGCAGGTGAAGTTGTGACTGGGCATCGATGTGCAGGATGCTGGGGAGGTGAAGATGGAGACATGAACGTGGCTGGCTGGCGATCAAGTCACCTCTTACCTGCTATCATCGACAGCCCTCCCAAAAGGACGAACACCTGAAACACCTGAAATCACCTGAATACTTTACACATATATTCTTGTGCCATGTTCAAGTACACCCTGGTTTGCTCGGTCAAAGACTTGCCCCCGAACACCCCGTCTTCTTGTAAGGAGTAAGGAGTCGCACTGCCCGTCGGAACTTCTGAACGCCTTGGGCGGCTTCTGGAAGGTCCGCTGGATGATCCGGTAGACCTCCTCCAAACGGCTCACGGGCAGGTGATCCGTGAGCGACAGGAACTCGTTGGTGAAGGCGTCGGGCAAGGTGCCCACCATCGCGCTCATGACCTACCAGGTTTGCCAAAGGTATCTGACAAGGAAAGACAGGTAAACAGTACCAGGCTATCCACAAAAAAGTATGTATATTATAGTACTGCCTCTACTCTACTCGCACTGCTACTACAAGAATCTACTACCATTACTTGTCGGAGGCTGTTGGGCAGTAGCATGCAGTAGCCATGTTTGTTTGGACATGTTTTAAACACCAGCAAACCTCCAATGGAAGATGCCCGCGCTACTTGCTTGGACTTTCAAAAAAGGCCAGGGCCGTATGCCAGGCCACTCATTACCATGAAAAGGACTCATTGCTTTCATCACATTGGGAAGCCAGGCCTGCCCAGCTTTGATGAAAAGGCCCTTGGCCTCCTCCGCATGCAAGCGCAGCTCGCGGGCACTAATTGTGTGGCCTCAAACCACTCTATGCTTCATTCTGCTGGGTTCTATCCGTTGCGAGACAAGTCCACATCCGGCAACGGCTAGATACCATGCATGAAGCTAAAATCAGAATGCACACATCGAAACAGCCTCATCCCGCTCTCCAGGAAACGGGTGCAAGATCTTTGCCTTTCAGAAGATCTCTTGGAGCGAGGTGTGTTTTAAAAATTTTACACATTGGTCATCATTGAGTCTGCGGCAATCTTCGCAGCTTAGCAGTTGATTCAGTTCGATAAATTTGAATCATTTCATTCAATAATGGTCATTTAGACTCTAGACCTTTGAGGATCAGGACCATGGTTGAGGCAATGTGTGTGTAGCAGTTTCCCATACAGTAGGTTCTATACTCTACAGACTTATGCTCCGTCCATTGCTACTTCTTCATTGATGGCGAATATCTATCAATCAACCAAAGGCCCCCCACTGTATCATTCCAATCAGTTGGTACAGGACACAAGACGCAAAATCTGAACAAGACACCACATCGACAAGCTGAATTGCGTAGGTTAAACTGCACCCAACACCATCCAACTCGTTTCAGTTGAGCCCACGTGTTTGAGCCGAGCAACACTCAACCCACTGCTTCTCTCGCTCTGGACCTTCGGGCAATCCCTCAGTGCGCTCCTGCCGTGGAGCAGTGGAGTGGTACAGTGTGTGCTCAGTTGCTTATTCATCATGGACTGCAAGGCAATCTTGCCGAAAAAGAAAAGATGTTTTGTCATTGTGTGTACATCTTTTTGGTATGCCTGTAGCAAGGCACATATCGGGCCAATCCACTGCTAAGTATGAATGAGCAAATCACTGCAAATCTAAACATACCAGTCCCCATGGGCTTGGTGCCAGCTGCCAGCATACTTGTTGCATCTGGTCGATTAAAGGGAAAGGTGCTTCCCGTGAAGCATCTTTTGCATTTCTTGCATCAACAGCTGGCCACCTGCTTCTGGAAGGCACAGGACCGCTCGATACTCGATACCCCAAACATGGTTAGACGACTCGTCCTGAACGCCTTTGTAGCGGAAGTACACCGTTCGCATCAGCCTCAAGCTTCTTTTCCAGCAGGGATGATTGTTATAATATAAGGAGTCAAGGTGCAAACACAACTGTTGGTGAAACCTGACCTGTGACCCCTGATGAATTGAATGGAATTTGATGGAATTTATATATATATATGAAATGATCTAATCAATCGGGAACCATTTTGGAAGAACATATTTCATCCACATCTCCAATCCCTTGTACCGCACGGTTGGGGTTGATGATGTACAGTAGTACCTTCCAAAATCACAAACCACACCAAAAACCAGCCTAGCCTGCACATGTTTTTTGATGCTATGACATTTAGTGAGTATATAGTGCTTCAAACTGCTTATTCTGCTTCAAAGAAACCACAGAGTCTTCCATCGCCGTCGCTGGAAGTCCCACCACGTCAAATCTGCAGTGTCCCAAATCACCTTCCTGTTGCTGTCGTCCTGTTGCTTCACATGTCCAACGATTCAACGGCAGCGAAAAATTGGCGTCATGGTTTGAACATCCCAATTTGTCGAAGTGAATGGACAAGATGAAGTTGTGAAGAAACACCAGGTCCTAGCCATTCTGGTGAGTCAAACGCTGGACCTCCATGCGTTCAATTTGGATATCTTGTAACCTCATGCGAAAGCTGTTCTAAGCTTTACGCAGCAGCACAATGCGATAGCCATGCCACTTGAGAGAGAGAATCCTACAAGCTGTGCACTCTGCACACCATAAGTTCTGTGCTGGAGGAGTTCAGCTTAAAACAAGTGTGGCGCCTGCAGTAATGACCTAAATTGGACATTGCACATCCTAAACTGACTGAGAGGAACAAGTATCGATGGAAACACTCGTGAAGAATGTGTGTTGAAACATGCGTATTCGTTTCGCGAAAGTGTTTTTGACATCAGGACACATGTTTCACTTCCGTGCTTCAGGCCAATTAACTCGGTCAGCTTCGCTGGCGTCATGCCCCGTCCTCCTCCACAGTGCCTGGCGGCTGTGGCATCAGAACCTTCTCATTGGGCTTCTGACGCATGGCGCAGCATGCAAAGCTGGAGCCCAGCGCGCTGCGCTTGGGCTCCGGCCTCGCTTGAAGGCCACAGAAACCAAATGACCAAACGGACAGGACATATTGACCACACCCATCTTCCTTTCACAACAACCGTTGCAAACAGGTTGCATGACCATAGCTTGAATAATGAGCTCTTCCAGAGTAACACTCCAAAGTACATGGGGAACATATTGAAGATGGGGACTGATGTTGAAGGCACTGTTCTCTCTTAGAGGTACGCGGTCCTTTTAGCAGAAATGGCTTCCACTTGCCATCTAAACCCAGCCTAAAGGCCAAAACATCCAAGACGCTCATACTGCCAGTGAGAGGAAGCCAATGGCGCCATCGCATCGTCACTTGCGGAACGGGCCATTCTGTTCAGGATTATATGACTATCCGACTATCCTCTCTGAGCATGTGGGGCAATTTTCCCGAAAGCTTTGAGACTGGAAGACAAGAGCTTCAACACGTTCAAGCTGGAACCGCCTTCATGGCCGAATCCCACCCGAAGGAGTTCCCCAGAAAATGTCAGAAAACCAGTAATACAACTCCAAAGGACAGCTTGGACTGATCTGATCTACTATCTCCAATGTGTTTGTGTGTGCCCCGTGTCCCCATGATTTGGTCAATTCCATGAGTGGTTGGGCTGCGAATCCTGCGAATTCCATTCCTCAAGCCATATTCGCGCTTGTTGGCAAACATACGGGCACGTAGAAATGACATGAGAATCTATTGATTCCAACAGTCCAAAACCATTGCAAAGATGTATAGCTGAAAGTATCATTTGCAGGATCAGAAATGATTAAAGGCACCACCATGACGTAGAGGACTGTCACCAAGAAATACACGTCCAAGGTAGGGGCCAAGAAGAGCCAAAGTGACAGTTCAACGGTTTGGGGGTTGCACACTTTCAAACTCCAGTTTTACATACTGTAGATGGGCTGATCTTGAAAGACTTGTAATTTCTGTCTGCAACGCAACCATTCACCTTTCGCATCCTAACAGCCTACGTGCAACCTGGCACTCTCCGTGCATGGCATCGGAAGGGTTCAACAGCGACGTCTGACAAAATCTCAAACAGAATCTGAAGATATCTTGGGAAAACTACAATATAGGTATCAGGTATCAGTAAGTACCTACTAGAACTTAGAATCCAAGCAAAACACCTGTTTTTTAGTAAGTTGGGCATGGTTGGCCATGGGCAATTCTTTGGATGGAGGGTACTTCATGCCACAGAGATCTCTCAGGTGACTCGAAGATTCTTAGCAGCTCATAGCACCTCCCTTGAAAGAACACTTTGCCAGTCTTCAGGGAGCTGCTCCACGCATGTCCGATGTTGACTGAAAAGCATGCATCAACTTCCTTCAACAAAGAACATTTCAACACAACACCGACTTCCAAGCGGGCCAACAAATTGCCACAGAAAATCCGCTACCTGCTCCACACACATCGCCCGCATCTAACCGAACTGCCACCGCACTCCACGGTCACCGGCGCTGACCAGCGCTGACCGGCGCGGACGGCGCTGGCGGGTCAGGGGGGCACCTTGAAGCTCTGCGTGAACAGCAGGCTGAAGAGGATGATCGCCTCGATAGAGAACGACAAGCACTCAATACTGGCGCCAACAATAAAAGATAATGGTTCCTACCGATGTTTCAATGTAGACATAACTGGCATATCTAAGGTCTAAATCAAATTAAATATTATATCAATATAGTATATAATCGTGCCTATAAGATACAATATTTGTAATATATAACTATTTTAGGTGATTCAAGGTATATAGACTCATAGACATATAAAATCTACAATCATATACATATAGACAACAACAACCGTTGTTTTGTTGCACAGAAAACGTCACAAAACATTATTATCATCACTTATCTTCTTCGATTGTCACGTATCAAAGCACCCAACTAACACAAGAAGGAATGGCCAACACCATGGATAGCGCACGAGCATAGAAAAAACAAAAGAAACATGGCCATCACGTCTTCCGGGCTCACGGGCCCACAGGATGTGCAGAACCACTTCGAAAGTGGTGGGAAACCTGGGGCCGTGACATCGTCGGGGGGTCGACCGGTGGAGACCACCGGTAGCCTCACACACACCATCGGAGCGTCCCTTGTTCCTATAGTAAGAATGCTCCTAGTAGCAATGCCAGGAGCCCCCGATCGTAGCGTCCTTGCTCCTAGTAGCGATGCCCTTTGCTCCTAGTAGCGTCCTTGGGCAGTAGAACCTCTGGCTTGCTTGTAGAGTCCTAAAGGATCCTAATATTATCCTAATCCTTAACGGTCTAGTTTGTACCATTTGGTTCCCAACCGTCGCTGGTTGCTTGGGTTCTACTGGAAGAAACCGTCCATGAAAGCGCTGGGATGCGCCGCGACTTCGAGGGTCCCAAACCTTCCGGTTGGGGCATCGGTTGCGGAACGGGCGGATGGCTCCAAAACAAACTGAAGGTTGTCCAGAAAACATTACCATACTACCTATATACTATAGACTATAGACTCTAGGGGGAATCTAGATACAGTACCAGAAAGGCCAGAAAAAGGAACGCCAGCAAGGCTCCAGACATATCCGTGGCGGTGAGGAAAATGTTCAAGTCTTTGGCAACCTCAGCATGCACATGGGCGGTAAGTAAGGAAGTACAGTGCCATAAAAAAACTTGTAATAATAAATATAAATAAATAACACATGTTGCTCACAAATGAGGCCTTAACCCGTGTTTTTGAGTTCAAATTCATTGAAGTCTGTGATGTCTTTGAGGTAGTAAGCCCTCCCAATCCATGGTCCGAAGCTTGTCAGACGTACAAAACATTGGCAAACACCATGCTGCCACAATCCCTTGGGTTTTCTACATCGACGCTTCATGCTCATCCGAGTCTTCGGGGCGAGTGGACTTCAATCTGCTGGGCTCCGTACGTAGCCGCTGCGCTTGAAATCGAAGCGGACCTGCCCAGCGAAACCGTCCCGGGCTGCCCGTTTTCTGCCATCCAAGTGGGTGATCTGGAACGCGAGCCAAAGCACCCTGCCACAGCAAAACCAGGGACATCCAGGGACTAGTATGAAAACAAAACACATGTTGTCTCTCGCTCTCTCTCTCTCTCTATGGAGAACCTGCTAGTCAAACCAAATGGAACCTCTGGCATGAGGGCCACCCCAACAACCGCCAATCTCGAAGCGATCCGGCGATTCCTGGCCTCGAACATGACAAAAAATGGAGGCGTCGCCTGCAAAAGCGCTGCTCTGATTCAATCGCTGTGTCAGCACATCTCAAGCATTGAATTGTTGGGCTCGAGCAACAGCAATAGTCCCCAAAATTCATGCTCATATCTCGTCTTTGTGTCTCAACCTCGGGCGTCAATTCAGCTCTCACCGAGGCGACGAACTCGACCGGCCTCGCCATGGACCATGGCCGCCTGGACCCGCAAGGATTCCGAGGCTTCGCCCAGCCAGTGGTGCTCCTGGAACCGACAAGCGCTTCATCAGGCCGAAGACAGGCTGCTGGATTCGATGGATCCACGTACCCAAAACTCCACAGGGGGGTTGTGAATTTTCATGGTTCTTGAAGTTTGGTGCATCCATTTAAGATGCTTTTGCAAATGGGTTTACATGGTCTTCTGCAAAGATCAAAGATCCGCTGCCCTGCCCCACCTTCAGCATATACTCGAAGTTCTCGAGGATCTCCCGGAAGGGCGTGCCCTTTTCGCGCTGGGAACGCACGCAAAAATCAAAGCGTGGCAGGGCGGTCGGAGACGGGTCGGAGCTCTAGAAATGGGAGAAACCAACCAAGAATGGAGACATGGAGCTCATTCTAGATCCTCTATCTCTATCTGACTCTATCTCTATCCCTACTAGATTTACGGGGAAAAATTGAAAAACTGCGCAAGGAATTGGCTTCTACTGAGAATCTACTTGAAGTGATTGCAATGCCTTGCCAGTCAGAGTCAGTCATATCACTGCACCCATCAAGTGTTGCAAAGAAGATGCGTCCTCTCCTTATAATACTACTAGGAACAAGAAGCTACTAGGGGCTCCTGGCATCGCTATTAGGAGCGATCGGACGCTACGAACGTGGCTCTCATATCTCTCATATCATGACCCAACTCCAAGGTTCAACCCAAAAACCAAGATTCCACTCGCATCTTCCGACAACGATTTCTCCGGTGTGGAGTTACGAGCTTCTTTCGGGTGAATCTGGACCGTGTGTCCATCTTGGTGCCCGCGCCAAACTATATCGTACATCAAAGGCTCCCAAGGCATCCTGGTGTGCTGCGAGCTGATTATGGCCAAAAAACGAAGGCTAGTTATGGCAGGTTTTGGCTAGTTACTGCTTCAAAGTTCGTTTGTTACATCACGGGCGACAAATCTTTCGTGGTTGATGTGAAATCTTCAAGCTTAATGACTCCTTTGTGGGCCCTGCCTTCGTCCGCGCTCTTCCCGCCCCCCCTTTCAGCATCCCAGGTCCGCTGCCCGTCCTCGGGGACGAAGCCCGCCGCGTCGCTCCCGATGCCCGGGCCAAAGGGCGACACCTGCCAGTGGCGCTGAGAATTCTGCAATGCGAGGGAATATCCCAAGATTCGATATGAATCCATGGATTCAACATAGAATTCACTTGGTGACCTTAATCAAACTGATGCAGTCGGGCTCGCTCCCAGAGTGTGTTGAAGCATGTCAAGACTTAATATGTGATTCCCTGCTGTTTGTGATTGGTCTCGTGGCATCTATTTGCACAACAAAACACACCAAAGAGTGCTCATCATGTACCTTGGACCATCTTGGATGGACCCAAAACACTGCGGTGCACATCGTGCCTGAAAGAATTCCGTGTAGCACTCCGGCTGGTACCGTTCCTGCAGCCTGGCGCGTTGACGCCGGACTCGTGCGCTGCTGCTGGTGAATCCCCCTGCCGGCCGTGCATGGCTGTGCCAGAAATCAAGTCCGGCAACCTCAGTTGGGGAACAAGCGTTTTGGTGGGCATGTGATTTGAGTCTTTGGAGCCAATGGTTTGCTAAATTTACAAGTATATATATTATATAGATGTATGCATGTCTCCCTCAGTTTCACTGGAAAATAAGGCTAACCTTCTTGCACCTGTTTGTGTTTACTGGGGAAACCAATTCCCAAAAACGATCAAAAACAGTTCAAGGTTATCCACTGACTGGGTAGGCCTTAGATACACCAAGAAACCAAAGGAATGGGGTCGGTTGGTCCTCAACGTCAATAGAAACTATCAACGTAACTGTATTCCGATTTGGTCCCATAGACCACCCACCCACGTTTGCCCCCAAACAAATCGGGCATAGAACCACCACCATGGCTAGGAATCACCACCTGCTAGCTGCTACTTCGATCCAGCTTGGCAGTGTCGGGAAGAAACTTGTTACCTGGTGACCCTCCATGCGATGTCATGTTGGCGCCATCAAGGGTACATTGGGTAACGTTGGGTACGTTGCATCCTGATCTGGCTTCAGGTGGTGCTGAAAATTCAAGTCACGACAAAGCCGACAAGGCCCTTCCATCCCAAGCCTGGAATCTATCTCACAGGCTCCTTGCTGAAGGCGGCGTTGCCTGTGGAGGAAACACACGTGAATTCTGTCTCGGCTGCGTGTGTGGATGATCCCCACAAAAATGGTGTTTCCAACTTTGGCGTTCACCGCCATGTTTGGATCCTTCAGGGCCCCCAAAGTGATTGGGATCAACTGAGTTCTCGCCCATCTGTTCCTTCGATCAGGTGCTGTCCGTGTGTTCTTCGAGTCTGAGTCAAAGCCCATATGAGACCTACATCAAGCAGTTGATAGCATTCAGGATCACGACTGCTCATATGCACGACAGTTGCTATCACATTCTTCACGTTCCAGTGTTGCAAATCAATCAAATGCAGGTTCGTGAGTGAGAGGTCAAAAAGCGCTTAGAACATCTTATATAGAACATTATAGAACCATGTGTCTTCCAAATCAACAGTCCCACCCCTTCATAAACTCTCATTCTTCCAGATTTAACGGCACTCGGTCTTGGACACACAGTTGTCCCCTCGCTCAGCGCCTTAGGCGGACGCCTCCCACAATCTGCATCCAGTTCATGAAGATCTGGCACGAGGATGACCATGCGGGGTATATTTGCCATATCTTATAGGTTCAAACAAACACACAATAGATACGTAGATATGATATTGATATGATATGATATGATCTTGCTCTCATACTCTTCAGACATGTCATGCTTGACTCAGACTCTGCAAAGTGACCAAAGAGGCAACAGCTGAAATTGCAAGTTGATTCCAAGAAAGACAGGCAATCAAGAGGCTGCCAGTAAATAGCAGGACTCGAGAGGTGCTCTGATGTTCTTTCACATATTCACTTCTGAACCCACATGTTTGCTCGGCGTGATCAATATTTGCAGAGTCGCGCGTACAAGCAAGAGCGGTCTTTCAAGACTTGTCGTGGCAAAGGCCGGATGTAAGAGCGAAAAGCTGGAAGTTACAATATTCGTGAGTGCGGCCTACGTGTTAAAAACCTCAAAGCCACGTCTCATCCCAACTCCCACAAAACCTGGAAGACTCAACTCTCAACTCATGTCTGCGAAAGTCAGAATCCAGCGAACAGCACCTACAGTGCACAAGAAGTCTTGGCTGGATGGACCTAATTATATAGTATACTGTATATGAAATTATCAACTGATGCAAGTTGTACAAAGGCCAATTGCGCTTACCCTCCTGGAGACCTTGAAAATGGATTCGTGGAGGATTATTTTCTCTACAGCCCAGCAGTTTTCAGGGTCCCAGTCATACCACCCAACGCCGGCGCGGCGTGGCGCACCCCTGGAGTTGCTTGGGTAGCCTCAGCCGGCCCGCTGTTCCGCAACCCTGGAGCTTTCTCCCCTCAAGAAGACTCCTTCCAGATATTTAGACCATCTTCCCAGCACCAAACTCCCAAGATCTTCCAAAATCTTAGGACTTTCGGACTTTATAGACCAAACCCATCCAAATCCTATAAGAATGATTAGAGTTGAGTTCCACCACAACATTCCGACAACAACTCAACCAGCTTCCTGTTCTCTGACGGTCGGCTCCGGATCCTGAGAGTCCCCCACCAAAATCGAGGCCGCTGCGGGGTCGAACCTCGGCGCGGCACAGCGAAGAGACCAACACCTGCGAAGCGGCAGTGAAATGATGTATAACATCATCATACCTGCAGTCTTACCTATTTTTTTTGGGGGGGGGTGAGGTCATGTCCCATTTTCTGGAGTACGAACTGGAGGGTCCAGGAAAAAAAAAAAAATATATATATATATATATGTATCATCATCTCATCTCATCCCAATGTGTGGCACTAAATTTGGAATCTTGATGTTGTGACAGAAAGGCGTCACTTGGCGACAGGGTCTCGAAAGGTCTCGAAAGCCGAAAATAGAGCAAACAAATACAAAAAGCATCGCAGCCCTTCAGCTTGCTGGGTGCTCTGTGTCTTCCTTGTGCACCATAGCCCACAGTACTGCCCACAAGGTCTTCCTTGTGTTAAAGGTGCCCACACAGTATCCAGTGTTACAAAGGGTTCATGTGACAGTCCAGAACGTTGAAACCCATTCGCGGTGCCGCTGGGGAACCGCCGATCCCTGCAGCTGGGTCACATTCGTGTGACGTCCACCGCAGTGTCACGCCCCACCTATCAGTGAATCAGTGCCACTGTAAGAGGCGTGTGACAACGACTTTCATATCGACTCATTCACGGGATGCATCTCTTTTTTGGGGATAGGGCCTACCATGGCCTACCAAACCAAAACTGAGGGCCTACTAAATAGAAAGCCACCCCTCTGCGAAGGTGCTGGGGCATGCCCGTTTTGTGCTTGCTTTATGGTACTCACAGTGTTGCTGAGTTAACCTACAACACAGTTCCTGGCCAAAGCACGGACCCGACCCTTACTGCAGAGACTGGACTTGACATGGCACCTGGAACTACCCAGAAATCCATGGCGTGTTTGCCTTCTGAACTCTTCTGGTCTCTGAGTCGACTCCGACGCCACTGGGCGTTCAGAAACACACCAACACACACAACTGTGGGGATCCAAATTCCAAACCCTGTCAGGAAAACGAGGGATCGGTCCTGAATCTTCTTGGATCCTCTAGGGGCCTGGGGGATCTCACCCCAAGCTGCCTATCTTGAGGCACCAAACAAAGGTCGCTCGGTCAAACCGTCTTTCGGTCATGTCGGTCGACCGGTTTCGGTCTCGGTCGACCGGTTTCCCATGCAGCGGTGACCTCGTTCCAAAGCACCGGCAAAAGGCCATGTTGAAGCCACACCAGGACCTCGGCTCCGCGGCGATGAGCCGAGATGAGGTGGGCAGTGTGCGGTCTTTGCTCGTGCGAGATCTGGACTGAGGAATATGTTTTTCTGTCGCCGTGAGTGTTGTACACCCAAGGATACTGTGCCTACAGTCCTACAAGGCTTTGTGGCAATCAATGAAAGGGATTTCCCTCTTCAAACAATCACTCATCGTTGAAGAATCAGTGTACATCGCTAGCACCTCTGCATCATCGCTGCACAAAGGGGGACTCATACTCATACATAAGCACCTGCTCTCAGTGTCATAGGTGACATCAAATACGGTTTCGATCCTCAGGTCCGCTGCTCGTCGGTCCCCGGATTGGGGCACAAGAGATGTGATCTGCTTGAAACATCTTGAAACCGTTTTTTCACTGCCAGGCCACATCTTGCCGATTCCGAATGTCCTTCCACCTGGTGGAGGTTGGGCATCACCGGATGCGAGAGAGGTGGCAAAGACGGGCCTGATCACCATGAACGAAACTATGGCATACTGGAAGATCAACTGGCGGAACCAGAAATTTTACATGGACTCCTACTGAGGCTGCGTTTCGATTCTTTGGGTTGGCCTATAACTAGGAGAGTCAGCACTGATCCCAGCCCCCCGTGCCCCTCTGCCTCAGGCCCTGCCAGCTCACATTCGCGACACCCTCCTGGAGCGGATGAGACAGGGCACGTTCGGACGCGGCTTGGGACCCTCGCGTGGAACGTGAACGGTTCCTAGTACTTCCTCAACATCCGCTCCCCCGTGGAAGGCATCTGAAGGCCACATAGTTACGTTTGAGACCCAAGTCTCAAGGACGAGTTCACACATTCGCCGCACAAGTCGCCGGAAAAGCGCGCGAAACGACGCAAGATGGCTTCGAGAACTTCGCACCTCGAAGTAAGCCGACTGTGCCCTCAACTCCGCTACATGGCCCAAGGACATTGTGCCTGGCCCGGTGTGGAATTGGGCAAGCAAACAGTGACCAACACTATAATGGCGAACCTTCCATTTTCTCATCTCATCTCTACGATTCTCAGGTGCACATGTCCTAAACAGAGCGCATGCGAGCGCACTCTGGCGATGTCCAAGAACACTCAGGATCAAGGCGGTTGACCCGAGCTGCAGCCTCGAGCAACAACCGCGCCACTTCCAAGTCGCCATTGAAGGCTGTAAGCATCAAGGCGACCCGTCTTACCTTGCTGCGTTCTGGCCAGCTGCAGCCTCGAGCAACACCCGCACCACTTCCAAGTCGCCATTGAAGGCTGTAAGCATCAAGAGGGTTGTCCCGTCTTGCCTTGCTGCGTTCTGGTCAGCTCCAGCCTCGAGCAACACCCGCACCACTTCCAAGTGAGCATTCCCAGCTGCAGCCATCAAGGCGGCTGTCCCATTTTGCATTGCAGCGTTCTGGTCAGCTCGAGCCTCGAGCAACAGCCGCACCACCTCCAAATGGCCCCGATTTGCAGCAAAAAGCATAGGTGGAGGGTCAATGTGTGCACCTGTTCCATTAGGATTCAGTGGTTTCTGAAGCAAACTTGTAACTTCGACCACTTGATTGTTCTGACATGCAAGGTGTAGTGCCTGCCCATTGGCCCCCTTAGGCCCACAATAGTCCAAGATTACTATATAATTATACAACTGCAAACTTGGTAGTGGTCTGACAGGCATATCATCCTGCAGCTCGCCCATCTCTTCGCTCAAGAGTCTTAGTCGAAATCTTGAGTATCCAATCCTTGTGGCAATGACGAGCTTCTTCAAATCTCTAACATATTTTCCACTCCCCACCATGTGGCCCAATTCTTCCTCATAAAGCTGGGTGAGAACGGCGCCTGCAATCGTTATAATGTCCATTGCTCCATTCCTAGAGGAAGTGGCTGATCCAACACAGCTTGAGCCATGTTCCGTCATATATATATATAATATATATATATATATCAATGTCATCAGCCTCTTCCCTTCCACCATGTTCCACCGGGACTAACCAAATAACTATAACCTCTGTCCGCCACCCCGCCACCGGGACCGGACCCAGTCGAGTGGATGGGCGGAATGGACGTGAAACACCACCTGCACTGCTCGTAGCGTGAGGGAAAAGGGTCTATGCCGTCTATGGCCATGCCATTGTCCACCTCCATCGCTTCGATTCTTCCGGGGACGGTAGCATTAAAAGCATGTATTGTGTTTTTAAATAGCTTCTTGTTCCTAGTAGCGTGGCACCTGTTACTACTAGTAAGGCACTTGTTCCTAGTAGCTTCTTCCGCTCAGTTGTGGCACCTTGGAAGTTGTAGCGCCTCTCAGGCCGCTCAGCCTCACACCTGGGAGGGCGAGACGCTTGGACGGGGAGTCTCCGCTCTTCCGAAGAACGCGACTGGTCCGGGCATTGAATTGGCTCCTTCGGTGCATCTGATCTTGATACTTAAAACTGTTTAGAGGGGTGGTGGATTGCTAAGTACATCACGTACATAGAAGCATCGAAACTGTTTTCCGGGGTAGAAGGAGAGACCATCAGGAATGGCTTCTAAACCATCCAGTCATGGTTCAGTGTTCTTCATCCCGCTGTCGGGGTGCCAGGAGTTCGAGAGTGTATCGTACCCTGTAGCATCCTGCATTTTTCGATCTTTTTCGGCTCCGGCTTGGTCTCAGTGGAGAAAAAACAGTTCTGAGTCGGGTCTCATCACGAGTCCGTGATGCACGAGAATTTACGCCGAAAACTGTTATGACGAGAACCGTTGCAGTGCTTTGCATATAAAAGTCCTCAGAAAGCGTGACAAAAACAGATAAAACAAGAGAAGCGCCTAAAAAAGAGAAACACAACATGTGTTTGACTGTCCGGTCAACACACTTGATCTTGGCAGGAACTCCTTGATGTTGGGACATCTCTCATGCAAACGGCTAACACGTTGACACTGATCCAAACCAACTCGTTCTACGCATGAACTGATACGAAATGTACCTCCATGTTCAGAACCCATTCCAGTGCCAAAGGACGATTGTATATGAATCTAATCCTTGCCTCTTGGTCTTCTCTTGCCCTACAGTAGCCTTCAGAATTAAGCACACCACCTGCAGCACCCAAGCTTAAGCTTTCTACACGACTCAAACAGCACTACAGCACAAGAAGAGTGGACAATGAAGTTCAGGCTCCCAAAAGGGCCAAACATGCGGATTTACGTGGATTCGCTCCCTATATTCACCCACAGAGGTTGAGGCTGCTGATTGATGGCTTCTTGGTCAAGACGGATGCAGCTGAATGCTGCTTTAGGACCTATATAGTCATCCTACCTAAAGAATCTCATAGTCCACTTTCAAATCATTGGAAGCTATGGCTCACCCATGATGGGGAAGTGGAAGCTACGAGTATTATTTGCCATGACTGTTGACCCTTGCCATGATCGTTGACCATTGTCTCTAACACGATGCCAGTGAATGTTTTCCGGCACAGTCTCGACCGGCGACCGCTGGCGGCCGCTGGGCATCCCAAACAGCTCCGATCGGAAGACTGCGCAAGTGCAGGAGCACCTGAGTCAGGCGGCTACAAGACCAAGAAAAGGATGGTTCCCAGCAGATTCACGTCACGGCCTCAAAGTTAATTCATGGAATGGCACCAATGTTGGTTGGCACATGAATATATGACCCGATATTATCCAAGATTATACAATTTATATCAATTTGAAGACCAACGGGTTTGGTTGAGCTTTCCAAGCACATGTGCACTGTGAGTACCCACCAATTCTAACATTTCTCTCAAAGATCCGGATTGATGGATTTGGATCGCCGATTCAAATTTCGTATTTGTCCCCCCCAAACATAGAACGTTGGGTGTCTGTATTGCACCATCTTCCGGGTTGACTCCGCACAAACTGAGACTCTGGCGTACTACCTCCTTGCTGTTCGCCCAATTTCTGAGGCAGCGCAGCCGTGTCACGGAATCAGCCCACTGATAGATGGAGAACTTGTGCTGTGAATGATGCACTGTTCAGTGCATACACTAAAGCCAACACATACAATTCATTGAACAGAAATCACAAAAGGGCTGTGCAGCAGCTTCGCTACCTTGCACAAGACTTTGGCTGTGGAGCTGTTCTCACAGAAATAGCCACATCTATATTCTGATCAGAATTGCCAAACCTAAATGGATAATTCGTTACCACACACTAGAGTCACTAGAGTATGGACTTCCTGCTCTCCAGAAGTCTACCTCACACATTGTCCATGTGCCGCTTGATCGAGTTTTCCAGCTCAGTTGACTCGGGTATTACATGTGTGATGTCTCACCAGAAAATACCAACTGAAGCACTCAGTTGCTGTTTGCCTTTCAAAACCTTTCAAACCCTTTCAAACCCGCTGTTTGAAAAAAGAACGACACAAAAATCAACGAAAAAGAACTGACGGCCCCCCCCCCCCCCCTGATCGCAGCCGAACCCCCCCTGACCGCCTGGCCGACCCGAACCTCCGCAGGAGCCATGCCGCGGGTCGGCAACTGAGAGAACAGCGGGTCGGCAACGCGGGCGCTGCGGAAGGTGGCCGATCGAAGCGAATTGGTTCTGTTTGTAAAACCATTGGCCGATAGTGATACAAAGAGCCTAGAGCCTAGAGCGTGTGATTGTGCCCTTTTTCTATACGTTTTACCACACAAGTCTTTGGTAGTGGTATGCTTTTCTGCTTATATTGGCAGAAACTAAAGAAACAGTCCAGTCTGCACTCCCTCTCACTAGGATTGGAAAACGGCCGTCTTCAGAAGCAAAAATCGTCTTGAGTCTTGAGTCTAATTACAAAACTGTTTCACGAAACTGCTGCTTATATACTACCTTATATAAATATCTATGCATGGTCCCATGCAGCGCATAGTGTGGTCGACACTGGCCAACACTGGCTGAGCCAGAAGCCCATACTGAGTCACATACCGCTTCTATGAGCTTCAAGTTGTCAATGACACCCCGCCGCACTTCGTGCGATGCCTCAGTGATCAAGCACTACAACAATCTGCACAGTTGCTTCCACGCAACAACAAGAACCACTTCCAGGAACACTCCATGAAGGTAAACATGACCTAAAATTGGATGGCCTCAGGAGTGAATGCGGGTCATATTTGGTACTGCATTGCAAATGGCTTAGCAAAACTTATGCTGATATTTCAACAGGGGCCTACATGTTGGTGGCTTGACAGCAGGCCCAGAACACAAAAGTGCCTTAATCGCAAACCATCAAGGACCACGACCCAAGCCTGAGGTTAAATTGACTTAAAGCAAGAACCAACTGAAACAACTTGAAGAGAACGAACAAGCCTTGCCGAGTGCGGCGATGCTGGGAAGAGGCCGGTGGTGGAGCACTCTAAATTAAATGTTGCTCCAGTTGTTGGGGTCCAAGACTCAAAGAAAAGCGTTTCAAAAGCTGATGGCTTGATCTACTCTCCCAAATCTTCTAGGTATCTCGTTATGTTACCAATTGGTTGGCCATGGTCTCCCCTCACATTGAGAGTTGGATGAACAAAAGGATCATTGATACTTGGTTCTGGGTATCATTGATACTTGGATACTGGTATCAGGGTATCACTGATACTTGGTTCTGGGTATCATTGATACTTGGATACTGGCATCGGGGTATCATTGATACTTGGATACTGGTATCGGGGTACCATTGATACTTGGTTCTGGGCATCGTTGATACTTAGATGTTTATGGATTTTTGTCTCAATGATGCTAGCTTGTGGGTATCGTTGATACTTGGATACTGGTATCTGGGTTTAATTCATACTAGGCTCTGGGTATCGTTGATACTTGGATATTGGTATTTGGGTATCATTGATACTAGGTTGTGGGTATCGTTGATAGTTAGATACTGGTTACTGGTATCTGGGTATCATTGATACTAGGTTGGGTATCTGCGGTTATGCATGCAATGTGTGAAAATTGCTCTTGGATGACTCACCCACAAAACATCTCAAGCGCCGCAGTTCTTTTCACCGGCGAAGCTCACATGTATCCTGCATCCCTCAACTTCTGCTCATCCTCTTGAAAGAGCTTGGCGACGAAGTGCCAATGCTTCAAAGCCACACTTAAATTAAATTGGTTGTCCTCCTCAGGACGCAGTCTGCTGGCTCCTCACGAAGAAGCTTCAGCTCCATTTTGGTCTCTTCGTCACTCTCTCCGAGATACCCCATGGGTCCTGCCTCTGGCACCTTAAGGAGATAGTCCTTCACTTCCTGGTCATCCAATTTCTTTTGAATTGGTTGCACCCTCTGCTTGTACCACTTCTCAACCTGCCTGATGACTGCATCCGCACCTTTCTGACGTGCCCTGGAGACGTTTTCCAGTATCAAGTCCAAGTCGCGGAAGTTGCCTGTGCGGATGTAGTAGTGCTTCAACACCTGCTCGATGTCCTCGTCGGCAAGAACCTTGTTCAGCGTCTGGAAGTCGATTCCGTGCTTTGCCACCTCCTTGACCACAGATACGAAGTAATCGAAAGGCAGCGGTTGCACCACCACCAGCCTTGACATGTTAAACTTGTTAAACCGTTCTATGATGATGTCGGCCACGGCAGACACGCTGACCTCCAAAATGAAATTGCACGCGGCATTGTCGTAGGTGATGTTGCGAGCGAAGGCACCGAGGGTGGAAGCAATGTCATCACAGGCATCCCTACTAAATTTGTCTCCACGGCTTTTGGTTGTGAGTTGCAGGTACACCACGACAGCACTGCCTGTTCGGCGCTTGGATGTCTCATTCACCTTTTCCAGCAAAATTTTGACATTTGACGGGTAATATCGGGGCAAATCTACGGCTTGTAAGGCTTGGGGCAGCGCCTCGTTGATCTTCAAGTCCTCACCAGGACGAACAGAAATATCAAGAGGAAGCACCCTTTTGCCATTCTTCACATGCTCACACATGAGATTGTTCAGCATGGTTGATTTCCCAATGCCTTGGGAACCACTGACCACCAAGAATGAAGGTGTGCTCAAAGCTTTACGTTGAGGTGAGTTCATGAAGTCCTTGATGTATTCCTCCTCGAGCGGCCGTGCAGGGGCGGGCTCTGTCCTTTCCAGCCTTTGCCCAGCCTTCCTCACTGCCCTGTTCATGAAGAAGCCAGGAAGGAACCTTTGAATGAGAGCTTGGAGAACCAGCACTACGACGCTCCCTGTGCTCAAGAAAGTCCAGCCGGTTTTGATGGTCTGCGCCGGAAAAGCCCTCGTGGGTTGCGTTCGCGCATACCGCTTGGAAGGACGAACCGGCCTGGCGCAAGCTGAACCTGCCTCACAAAGATGCATCTGCAGAATGTCAAAGAAAAAGGACAATACATCGGTTCAGTATGGTTCAGTCAATTTGTGCCAAACTGGATTTGGATTGAAGGATGCTTGATATGCAAAACCAAACAGGAACCACAGCGCCTAACCTCAATCAATACATGAATTTGAGGGAAATAATTCGACATCTTTGAAGAACAACTTGGTAGAATTTTAACCTGAACCTACACATAGAAACTCAGACCACCTCAACAATTATCCCCTTCATTCAATGTGAAAGTTATGACCCTAAAAACACGCATAACAAGACCCCAGAAACACGACAAAGGCTCAACACAAATGTTCAAGAGCCAAGAAAATTCAACGAGGTGATTGATGAACCAAAACTCCCCGGGAGGGTCGACCTCGAACCGCTTTCGTCGACCCAGCGGCGATGGAGCTGGCACGGTAGTTGATGATCGTCACCACCGAAGCCCATAACCTCGTGAAAGAGCATGAGGCAGCTCTCTAGGCATGAGGCATCAAACACCCAAGAGCATGAACTTCAAAAGCCATTAGAGTGGCAGACCTGGTAGATAAGTGGTGGCCTGTAGTAGTCTTCTGGATCAAGAAATATCTCATTGGATGTGACACCGGTTGACTTCGCCTCTTACGTGTGCGATCCGATATATCGGCTCCACGGAGCCAAATTCCACCGACCGGGACCGGTGGAGGATCCACGAAGCCAAAAAACACAACGAAAAAAATGATGAATGAAATATGAAACCCGTTGAAATCCGAACATCTGAGGATCTCAGAAGAAAAACAACATACACATCCACTATCATCCACTGGGGTTCCAGGCAAAAATCCTGGAATTGTCCACGTCGCTGATCGGCTGAGTGCCCAACAGAATTGCATAAGGTGCTGACACCCAAGTGGCTTGTGACCACCTGCAGAAAAACGGCGTTGGTCAACAACGGCGCTCCCTGACCGAAGGTTGCAAGCATAATATAGAGATACTTATGTCACAGCGCTCCAC
>CAXAMN010004446.1:723494-744386 GCA_963970005.1 Durusdinium trenchii
GGTTAAGAGGGGTATGACTGTGTCTGACCTCATCTATCTTCTTCCCCTACTTTAGTTAAGATGGGGTCTGCACTACCCCGATCTTTTAGAACAGTGACCTCAACTAAAATACGGTGGAACCTCCGCCCCCAAACCTTTCAAAATTCTTTTAAGTGCCCACAGTCCTCACCAAGGGTCTTTCCACCGTAGCTCACCTTTCTTATTCTTGGCCACCTTCTCATTGGAGCCCTCCTTGAGCTGAGCCAACTTCGCCTCCTTCGACGTCTTGAAGAGCTTCAGCTCGGCATCCAGCTCGCCTGCTTTCTCCAACAGACGATTCATAACTCTGAAAGGCAGCTCTTTAAAGTTCACCTCCAACTGGTTTTCTTCGCTGAAGTCGTCGAACCGCTCATTGGTAAGATCATCTGCCGGCTGGTTTTGTGCTCTTGGCACCCACTGCAACTGCAGATCTATGCCCGCCAAATCCAGCTGCACCGCCAGCTCCATGACCACGATCGACAGCGGGTACCTGCTGGATCCATACCTCTTCAGGACGTGGGTGTTGGCCAAGTTGTCGGTGAGTGCCGTCAGGGTTACCTTGGCACCTCCTCTCGCCCAGTTCGAACCGGGCGCCAGCACCATCACCGCGGCCAGCACTCCAATGAGCTCTAGGGTGGCTATGTTCCGGAAGGGGTCCCCCCTCAAGTAAGCCCAGGGCGCTATCTTTCTGTTCAGCCTAAAAGAAAACCAGCGGGCTGTCCTCTGGTCCGGACTGAGGCCCGTCTCCCAGCCGCCGATCACTATCTCTTCGCCTACAGCCTTCGCATCGACTCTGAAGACGTCCACCGGCGACTTTTCCAGGGGTTCCACCGGCCTCATCGGTGATCTCTGCACTTCTTCCCTGACAAATTCCAGAAGGATCACCACTGCATCCGGGAAGCGCGAAAACGTCCCCGGTGCCATCGAGGAGGACCACGAAAACAATGGCGCCAGAAACGGACGCACGTGCCGCAAGGCGCCCGCGACGAAGCTCGATCGACCCAGCACGGACTTGAGCTCTCGGCCGACCATTCCGCCCAGCTCCAGCTTCTTCGTGATCCACTGCACGATCCACTCCCTCTTCGAGACATTGATGCCCTTGTGGAACGTGTGGATGTTCAGGCAGTACCCGATCCAGTTTACCTCAGTGCCTCCACGAACCTTAGACCAGGTCACTGGCGCCTCCAACAGCTCGAAGACCAGGAACCACATCAGGATGCGCCTCCAGAAATCCCTGCCAACTGCTGCCAGCCAGCCGTCATCCGCATAGATCAAATGAAGAAGCCCGTGGACTCTGCCTAACAGACGATGGGCACATCTCACCACCACACCCATCGCCCTCCCGAACCAGTAGGCGGCGCTGGCTATGCCGAAGGTGCCTCGGGTGTGAACGAAGACATCCCCCGACTTGTCGCCCGGCAATCTAAAAGCCTGCAGTCCCCAATCTTCCTCTGCCACAGGTATCAACTTGTGAGCCCGTGCGATGTCGTAGAGCACCGAGAAGCGGATCCCACCTAGGCCGCCAGTCGTCTCCTCCTCCACTTGCCTCAAAACTGCCGCCGCGTCGTCGATCAAGGGAAACCTCATTCGATCTCTGACTCTGATCCTCCGGTTGACATCGACACTATACGTGCCATCGTGGATCAGGCGCACCCTCTTGGTGCCCAGCTCTTTGGGTACCGCCCCCAATGCCGCCACCGCCAGCCTGCCCTTGAACTTCTCCCTGGCGGTGTGCTCCATCATCCTGACAATCGCGCCGTTCTCAAGCTCCTGGAGCACCTGCCTTTCTATGTCCTCTGCATTGTCCTCGGCCGACTCGTAATTGTCCGCGAGGATGTCCCTCATAACCTCATCTGTGGCGTCGACCGTCCACTTCAGTTTCTCCTCATAGACTTGGGGCGTCCTCGGCATCTCAATGTCGACCTCGAGCCTCACTCCCCGCGAAGCCACCTCCTCCAGGAAGACATAGTCCTCGTCTCCCAAGGCCTCTGCCAAGGCTCTAAGCCTCCGGAAGTTGATCTCGGCCGCCCGATCAGTGGTCATCCTCTCCGGGTCCAACCCCCACCGGGACAGATGCTCATCCAGTTGCCTTCTCAACTCTACCATCTCAGAGCCAAACGGGGATTCGTGCACCTTTCCGGCTGCCATTTGCCAGAACACCTCCTTCGCCTTCTCCTCGCCGACAGCGCCCAGCCACTTGCTACTGAAGGCCTCGTCAAACCATCTCACGGTGGAAGCCTCTCTCTCGCTGCGGGCCTGCTCTCTCCTGGACACTGGCCATCTCCCCGGCGAACACAGGCCCGCCCCATCATGAAGAGATCTCACCTCGCCTTTGTAGCTGACTTGCATGGGTGCTCCCAAGCCACTCGAGGTCGACCTCCGCTGACTTTTGACCTGTTGGACCGCCTCCTCATGAGCTCTCTTCTTGTCTCGTCCTCGAGTTTTGGTCTGTACCTGGTGCCCCTCTGATCCTCCAGATCCCGCACCAGCCCCCGTCGACTCACCTCCTCCCTTTTCTGGCCCCACTTTAGCTTGGAGGGGAGTTGACAACCATTGTGCCAAAATAGCTTGGGCCAAGGCTGCATCCATTTGAGCGGGATAGGAAGATGTAGTGGATGTTCGGAAGCCCTCGTCATGAGCGGTGCGTGCCAAAGTGACCGCGGGCTTGCACTTGCAGGAGAGGACTGGGCCCGCATAGTGTCCATGAGCATCGAATTGTGGCCAACTGCATGCCCCCCAGGAGCGTAGTTCCCTGATGTTCGCTATGAGCCGAGTGGGCTTTCTATATGGGGCGCCCCAACAGCATTGGTTGAACACCACGGTGAAGAGGCAAAGTGGCGAGCATTCCTCAACATGCTTCCGAAGACGGGGAAGTTGCCATATCGATGCCGGGTCCATGAGCATGCCATCCTCTTCTCTGTAGGCTATTCCAAGATCTTCTGGGTGCTCTCCGAACACCAGGACTGCATGGCCTGCAGAAGTGACGGGACATTGCTCCAATGCGTCCAGCACATCAAGCATGAACACGATGAGGACATTGCCAAGTTCTGCGTCCTTGGTGTGCCTGTCGGATAGCCATGGAAAACCCCAGACATACTGCCTGGATCGGATCATGGGAGGCCCCCTGCAGTTGGCTCCACGCACTCTGGACCATGTTGAGCATGGGGGTGTGATCAGCACCACATCGAACTCTCCCTCCTTGATGCGTTGCAGCAAAGAGCTTTGCACGCCCCCCTTTGTCAGGTCTCAGTCTGGAGAGTTTTGAATATCCACGTCATGAATCTCACACTGGATGCCCTGCTCCTCGGCCAGCTTGTGCAGCACGGCGGTCACCGAAGTCTTCCTTTGTGCCCCGCTGAAGAGGTACAGCCCTTTCATCTGCCTTCTCTCACGTGTGCCCCTCGTTGTGCCTCCTTGCTCCGGTGGGCCCGGGGCTTTGCCCACCTTCTTGTCCCGTCAGGCTGACTTGCTGCCCCCTTCCGGGGCTCCTCCTGCTGTGTCCTTCGGTTTGCCGCTGCCGTCACATGCATGGACTGGATGGGGACCAAAGCAAGCCTGACATACGTGCAGCCGGCCGCAGTTGAAGCGACATCGCTCGCGAGGGTTGTTCCACCTCCAGCATATCTGTCGGCCATCTGGCGTACGATCATGCAGCTGCTTGCCCCCTTTCTTGCCCTTGCTCTTCCCCCCGCCTTTGCGGGACTTGCCTTTGCCCTTCTCATAGTCGCGGCCTCGATCTGCATTCCATCCACGTTCACCTGGTGGGCTTCTGGACCTCCATGAATCCGACCTCGAATGTCCCATTGCCACTTGTGAGTACACATTCGGAGTCAAGAAGTATCTTTCTTTAATGGTCGTGTCGGTCATGGACTCCTTCAGGGCCTCATGCAAAAGCTTGCCTTCATTTGCCAGCTTGACCATGTTGCGACGGATCTGGAAGTCATACGATAGCACAAGCTCGAACTCTGGCGACGCCACTGTCTCTCCGGCCTGATTCTTTGCCTTGAGACCCAAGACATGCTCCCCAAGCATCAAGTCTAGGTACTTGAGGAAGTGAAGTGGCTGAAGGTCTCGAAGAATGGCCTTCTGCGGGAACTTGAGCTGCGCCAGGAGGTAGGAATGGGAGACCACTGCCATTCGTCGCCTAAACTCTTCCGGCGACCGGGGCTTGGGACACTCGCCGTACCCCTTCTTCACCTTGAGCGCTCCAGTCCCCTTCTCAATGGTTGCCCCCAACACATCTGCTTCTGCGTCCTCCCTGCTCACAAACTGGACCAGGCTCATGTTCTTTAACTCGCCCTGCTCCACCTGGTCGAAGATTTGTTCCAGCGTAGACGACGCCGGAATGTTCTTGTCCTCAAGCTTCAAGCCGTGCACCGACTGGAACTTCGACAGCAGATCTTGGACCTCTACTTTGTTCAGGGCCCTTGGTTGGCTAGCAAGCCCTGCCTCTGCCTCCGCTTTGTGTCTCACCGACATCCTTGTCGAGGAGGACTCCCATGCATCCACCATCGATGCAATGTCTATGACGTCATTCGTCTCGTCCAGAGCCAACACATCGGCACAGAATTTCCTCATGCCTGCACGATCATCAGCCACCGTGCTAAGACGGCTGATCGTCCTCACCCTGGCCACGGACAACTTCGCCTGCAAGGTCTCGTTCACCTCCTTTATCTGCAAGAGGCCGTGAAGATCAGCGTCCAGCAGCGCAATTGCATTGGCTCTCCTGGCAGGAGTGTCATGGCCAATGTCAGGCGGCGGCGCTGCTCCCGCCATGCGCTCACTCACGAGGGATGGGATTCTCCCCCCGCGAGACCCGTCCGCGCCGTTCAGCACGCTTCCCCTCCGTCTGGAGCCCCATCATGTATATGCATATGCCTGACAGGGCTATCGCGCATTCCATCTTGCATGCGAACCGAACGAAACAAACGCCACAGCAAGCGGGTTTGAAAGCAATCGTCTTTGAAAACTTCCCGGACCTCTTGCAGCTCCTAGTCAACCCCTCTACAGTGCACAGCATCCCACCCATCTTACTGCCATGCACCTGCCTATGTGCAGCACTGTCCCCCCTTTTCAGCATGAGCTCAGTCCGCCATCTCACGCCGACGGCTCCGCCTCCGATTCCACCGAATCTGACGAGGTGACTTCCCCGGAACTCTCTTCTTCCGGAGAACCGCCTGCCACGGCTGCATCTTTGCCGAAGCAATTCTTACAAGCCCGATGATACATGCTGGGCTCGGGAGGTTCATCTCCCAAAATTTCAAACTGGGAGTAATGCAAGCCGGGTTGCCTATGGCACTCCCCAATGCGATGCAACGTTCTGGTTTTCGAACGCCCAACTATCGACACAACGAAGGTGCCCGCCACTTTCTCGGCCGGCACCACAGTCGCCCCTTCTGCTCGCTCCTCTTCCTCCTCCGACTCGAAACCACCGTCTCCGGTGTCATTGGCCATGTCTTTCACATCCTCGCCCTCCTCGGGCTCGATCAAGACCACGGGGCCCGTCGGTGTCCACTTTGGCCGCCATGCCGGCTCCACTGCCACCTCCTCCGGGTGGAAGGGCTCGAGAAGTGCCGCCTGCCACTCCATCGCCTCGTCCGGGAAACCCAGCACGCCCATCTTGATACTGACAGCTTCCAGCACCGCGGCCTCGTCAATAGGATCACCCCGTCCACGATTGTCTCGCAAGAACGCTGCAATGATCTTCTGACTTCTCAAGATGTTCGCACGAACTGTCCGTTCATAGCCTTCATCGGCTGCTGGACGCCACCTGCCCATTTGGCGTCTGATGTCAGGTGGGATTCTTGCAGCCGACGCCCAAGACCTCAGGGTAGCCCGTTCCGAGTGTTCTGTCCATAGCGTGCCCACGCCATCGAACAGCAAGGATGCCCTCTTGCCCCTCTCTGTGGTCCACAGCTCGGCAAACAATGCTTGTGACATTGCAGATGCCGTCGAATAGTCTGCCATCCTCCGGGCAAACCCTGTCCTGTTTCTCGTAGGCCAGGTCAACATAAAATCTCGTGTCAACATTCCTGCCTCCATGCCCATGTGGTTCCAGATCTTCCACCCCACCTCCAACCAGTTGTAGCGGGAGACCCATGCCTCCCGGCTCACATAGAAAGGTAGGAGCAGAATCCGTTTTCCAGGGCCTGATGTCTTGGACTTGTGGATGATTCCCACCAGATGGCTGTCGCGAAGCTCCATGCTCCGATTCGGAGTTCCCCTGGTATCATCGAACCGAAGGCCTGCCCATACCTTGACCAGGCGGAACCATGCATAAGCCCTCGAGAAGGGCAATGCATCATCGTCCACAACCATCTCCTCCATCGCTATGATCACCGCCAGTGGAAGCAGCAAAGCCTTCCTCGATGGCTTCATCTCCACTGAGGCCAGCCGGAGTTGCGCCTCCTCCAGTGCATTGCGGACACCTGATGAACGGTGGATGAAGTCAGCCTCCTCCACCTCTCCAGCATACTCCATGAACATCAGGGTCTTGTAGGCCGCCTCCGGCGCCGAGCGTGCGCATGGCTCCTGCACGATGGCCTCGATGTACTCAGCAAACTCCGAGGCATTCGAAGGCCAAGGCTTGCCGTAGGTGGATTCTAGCCATTGCGCCACTTTCTGCCATGTTTTGACATGCTTTCTCAACGTGTTCGGACGGCGTCCTTTCGCTATCCGCAGCATGAGGGAGTCCTCCGTCGACTTGAGGGCCACCGGGAGCTTGGCAGACTTCATCAGCTCCCTCAACTCCGCCAACCATCGATCCCGCTCGGACCTCTCCGCCATCTCCCTCAAGGCGAGGTCGGCTCCAGCCAGGTGCAGCTTCTTCCCTAGGCGTGTCGGCCACTTGAAGATCTTGGCCGTGCCCACGAGCTTGACTCGCTCCACCACCTCGCTTGCCTCGAGGCCATCGAGCACTTTCCGGCGCTTCTCTCGCTGATGCTCCAAGTGCGCCTCCAGTAGGTCTTGCGACCCTCGCCCTGCATCAGCTCGATGCACATTCGCCGACCTTTTGTCGCACTGACTGATCAGCTCCTTCAGGCCCATGATGTCCTGGCCGAAGCTTTCCTTTCTCCTCCTGGCAGCTGTTAGGATGCTCTCGATTGCATTGTCACGGCATCCGACCAGGGTGGCCAACTTCGTGACCGTCCACCCTCCCTCTGCCAGGAGCTGCAGGTCTGGATCAGTCCAGCCTGCCAAAGCGCCACATAGCGCTAGGTCTTCCATCGCGGCGCTAGCTGGACCCCTAACCTGTCACGAAAGGGGGTTCGAGCCGCGATCTAACGCGAGTCGCTAAGTGACAAACCCCATGCTGCGCATGAGTTCTCAGAGATACACAAAGGATTTTAGAGAGATACTTATAATAGAGATGTATAGAGATAACATCCTGTGACCATTCCGGAGCAGTCGCAGTCTCCTGTCAGTCCAAGCATGATCACCGGTGTGTGGACCAAGCCTGATGGCTTTGGTACACCCAGGTTCACATCTGAGTCATGTGCAAACAAACCCTGCTAGCTTGTACCGGGTACCCTTCCATATAGCTTCTTGTTACTAGTAGCTCCTTGCTCCTAGTAGTATGGCCAGGAGCCCCTAGTAGCGTCCTTGCTCCTAGTAGCGATGCCCTTTGTTACTAGTAGCTTGTTTTTCTTTTGACCTGGGGATTCCAAGGTTTCTCACGTGGTGTCCGTGGCCGCCGTTCCTGCCGCATAGATCGCCTCAATAGGCTCAGGTACTCAATCATCTGCTGCCGCGTCGCGGTGCTCCCAGTCTGCATGAACCTCAGAGAGGACGACTCCAAAATCAGGTCTATATTGTCTATACATAGACTATCATGCACTTATGTTACCTATGATATCTTGAGGAAAAACTTGCTTGGGTCCTTGGGTTTGGGAACATGGATGTTTTCCTATAGATTTCCTGAGGACTCTATGAAAAGAGTGGATCGATCGTGGCTATATCTATCATTATCTATCATCTTCCCGTTCGGAAGATGACAGCAGTGCAGTGAACGTGGGTACTCTCGGGAACACTGTGGAAGTTTTGCTGTGGACAGACCCTTGCAACGGTCCATATGTAGGCTATGTACACGAAAAAACATGGGTGAGACGAGCTGCAACATTTACAAGATGAGACAGGAGTCGTCTCCGACCGATCAGGGTTTGGCTCCGGCCCTTGACGTCTTCAAACCTAGTGCAGGATTCAACAAAACACGGCCAGCAGCTGATCAACAGTGGGAATATGTCCTCCCAACACCTCCTTTCATAACTATATAACATGATCCAATAGGAGGACCATCGAAGGAACATCTGGTGCACCTTTGATGAAGTGTCGAGCCAAATCCATCACTCATTACATGTCCCTCGTCGTGACCTGCAGCGCCGCCCAAACTTCCCCGCTGCTCTTCAGCGCAGTTTGGGGCCTCGCCGGAAAGGATGAGTTGAACGAAGTGAAGCTCTTGCTGCAGTAATTCTGTAAAATAATAGATCTTTGAAGGACTGAAGGACTGTGATGGTGAACATATCTTTTAGATGGTTCTTCACAATGGAGTCTGCCACTGTTTGGTCCCCATGGCTCTTGTGGAGTTTCCTTCTTTTCCGATGATTCATCAAAGCATTTTCACAGTCAGGATGGAATGCGCTCATGTCGAGACCGATCGCTTGACGGGCCACGTACAACTCATGATTCATGATGATACACCTGATGGACCATGATGAGCCACTGGACCATGGGTTGCTGGGTTGCATCTACACTTATATAATTGATCTTAACTGATGTGAACTACTTTTGGGAGGGGCTGGCTTTTTTGAGACACATCCATCATCCATCCAGTAAAGGAAGCACAAGTGCAATGTGTTCCACTTGAAACGTCCAAAGACTACTAGCTAGCAATCTTAAATCAAAGGATTCACAACGCTTAAAGACATTGAAACACCATGGCAGTTCGGTCAATTGACCAATAGATAGAACAAATCCGTCCTCTTCCGATATGACAAGTAACACTGAACCGTGGAACACTGAGCCTATGACACACCGCCGTCGTCCCCCGAAAACCCATTAAAAACCCACCCACAGGTCTCCCGCATGCGCGCTCCTGGCCTTTCGGTCTCCCCGGGTGGGAAGCACCGGCTTCACTTCTTCAACCTCATGATAGCCCGGAGCGGATATCAGTACTCGGTGATATACCTGAACTCAAGGCTAAGTAAGCGCCAAAAAGACTGCGGGGGGGCGGTTGTCAATGGGCAGCTTCTACAGCTTCTAAACAAGATTGTCGACTCCAGTACGAACCGCATTTCAGCAAATGAGTCTAAAGACACAATTCGGTGGCTTAATCTAGTCGTGTCACTTTTGAAAAACCATTTGAGCTAACCACGTCTGGCTTTGAAGAGGTTTGAGCAGGGAAGCGGGTGGATTCCCAGAAATTGCATCCAAAGTGGCAACAAACATCAATGTGCAGCATAGTTGCTGAGCACTTCTGCATCAAAGGTTTTGAGTATTGGAGCCGGGGAGGATCTGGTAAGTATATTGCTGGTCTTCAGCTCAATTGTTTAAAGCTTGATGGGTCCCAAAAAAGGCATCAACAACGTGGTTTTGATATCTTTGTCCGGAACATTGTTCAAGCGAACGTTCTTTGTCATTGATGAATTCTGACCCACATCGTGAAAAGATTCAGCAGCTCGTCACCCCAACAGACAATGCCAGAATTGAGCACTGGCGCTCAAGTACAGCACATGATGCACATGCAGCATTGCTGCTTCCCGAAGGCCTTCAAGTTGACAGTTGCCTGAAGCCTTGATGAGATCTCAAGCAAGCTGGCAAGCTGCCCCTTCAGGGTATCTTCTGCATTGTGGTCCACGAACCCAGCCAGTCAATAGACTTTGTGTCGTTGCTGGGATGTCATAAACTCTTTGCTTTAATAGGTAGCGAAAGTATGTGTTGCTCGTCAAAAGTAAACATCATCAAACTGCTAGGCTAGACTCTATCAAAATGCTAGCTCTTCCACTGCTGATCATCTTGTGGTATGGTGCCCCATGGTGCCCCGATATATCCGCCACAAAGAAAAGGTGACACTCAGCGAGCCGCTGCTCCAGCGTTGCAATCGCCTGAGACTCAACGAGTGTTCTTGGCTTCAACAACTGAAATGAGCATCGCATGATCCACAGGATGGCCATCTTCAGTGGCTGTTAAACGGCTATATATATACTTCATTTTTAGACCCCCCTCCTGTGGACCAGCTGCAGTACAGTTGGAGTGCGTGGAAACAACCGAATCTCTTTTGTAGGTGTGTAAGTCTGCGGAAGGTGGAATATCATATCATGGCAGTCTACAACTGGCTCAGCTGTCATTGACTGCTCATTGAGTACCCGAAGTGTTCTCTGCATCCATGACATTTGTGTGTTCATGTTGTTTGTTCTCTAGCTAGCTTGACGTGTTGTTGTGGAAGTCCATAACCCACAGCCACAGCCCACGAAACCCTGGAAGAACACTATGAGAGGCTTGTGAATTCTTGTGTACTGTCTGTATGTTGAAATTCCTGCATTACGGCGCTCACTTGCTATATACTCGGCAAGCATCCCTGCCTGTACCCCTGAAGTATCTTACGTACCATCCCGTATAGCATCATCTGCTATCCATTTCTGTATGACTCCCTTCTCGTCCTGGGTGGATAGGGCATCTCCAAGTCAATCACTGTCCCACCCCACCCGCCCGCCGCACCTCCTGTAGCTTCTTCTCATGTTCCGCAATCCTCGGAGTACAATCGAAAGACAAGTTTTTTCCCCGGCTCCTTTGACCCAGCACATCGTAACAAGTTGACCAAGTCGGACACAATCGACTCCCAAAAAGCATCGATCGATTGCAACATGCCCAAAAAAATAACAATCATCACTAACCACCCCCAAATACCCCAAAAATCATCAAAATCTTCCCCAAAACTGTCTGCAACCCCCCCGGCAGCTCTCCCTAATACTCCCTAATTGAGCTGGTCAACGCTCGTCCGGGCCGAGCTCCCGCGCTGCTTCCGCAGCTCCTCCGCCTCGCGGCCCTGGCGCTTGGCCTCCTCGGCCTGCGCCGAAATGGCCTGGAAAGCGGTGGACAGTCGGGTGGATGCCGTTGCGGTCGGGTGTTGTTTAGGGTTAGCATGGGTTAGCAGGGCGGGGCGGCCAGATTTGAGCATGTAGGAAGGGAAGCTCCACTTTCCAATGGTTTGCTATTGTAAGGCAGTGATGCTGGACATGGAACAAGAAGTGGAGTGGTAGAGATTAATAGGGATTTTTGCAGATCGAACAAACCAACATAAGCTGTTGCTGTATTTACGAGTACCTAAGGATCTAATTACCTCATCTTGACCTGAAACACCCGCCGGCTATGAAAACATGGATTCACTAAAAATTGATGCATCGCCGCATCGCACTTAACATCACCATGTCGATGCTTCTGCTGTTTCTTCCCTTTGGTGATCTCAATATGGCTTCCAATGGGGATCCTCACACATTCCTCTTCTTCCATTGGAATGTGATGTCGGTCTCATGTCTGTCAGGACATGGAAAATTCTCTCCAAGACTGGCATGGGGATCCTGTTCTTCTCATGCGCCTGCGCCTGGGCTGCGGCTTGGGCTGCCGTCTGAGCGCGGAAGGCGTGGCTGGCTGGGTTGCCAAGAAGGCTCACACAGAGGTCCGGTCCCCTCACTCCACCTTGGTCCTGAAGGAATCCCACACATGCAGCATGCATATAGAATCTACTGTACCAAGTACCAAGCGATGTTTTTTGCCATGTATTGGTATTTTGGATGGTATTCTGATGGTATTTTGCTATCTTAATGTCTTTCAGCTCGCACCCAATGTTAGCCACTGATCTTCAGCCAGTCCCTTTGAGGTGGTCCCCAACACCCCAGTTGTCTATTCTGCTGCAAAAAGAAAACAAAAGGCGCACTTCTATGCGCCAACAATGAGGGTCATCATCATTCATAAACATTTTGGCACTTGGGGGGGGGCAATCCAGCCTGCCTTTAGGGCTTCCGTTTCGGTCCCACAAAACAGCTGGCCCGCCGTCCCCCACCTTCCCCCACCCGAAATGGCCTGGGAAGCCTGGCAGCGACTGTTGGACAGTCAGTAGAACCTCCGTGAGAACCTCCGCACTTAAGTACTGAGTAAGTACAACTGAATCGATATATATTAAATATAATATATACATACGTACAGTAATTCCATTCAGATGCAGTGCGAATGAAACTCTCCAACATCTGGGACGCTTGGAGGTTCTCATCGTGGTCCACCCAGAACCTCTCCCACTCTTGGACAGGTCTCAGATCATAAAACTGTACTTTACACTCTGGAAGATTTACATGGAACCCTAAAGCCCAAAAACCATGGTTCAATATTAACCCATAGTCTTCCAAAGGTCCATTTTCAGGTTCCGTGTTCATCTTCCCGGGTGTCAATTTCACCTTGTCCAGCATGAGCTTGTCACGTTCAGGGCTGGAACCTTGCGTTGTGAGCCTTGCTTTCTTCGAACCGTGAAGCAGAACCGGCATCATCGGCATAACCCACTGACTTCTTCATGCTGAAAGGGTGAACCCACTGGATTCAGGAAAGCCCGCGCTGAGGTGATCTGTCCCGGTCCCGGACGAGTGCCGCGTTCATGTGCAGTGTGTGAGAGCCAGCTAGTGTGAGAACACCAGTCAGCTGAGCCAGCTGTTGTCTGGTTCTCCATGAGCCCAAACCATGTTTGCCCAAGTGGATGAACAATTTTTTTCAACATCAAATTGTCAAATGATATTCCGACTCACTGCGATGGGACGACTAAATAGTCAGTATGTAGTCCCTTTGGCCGTTGCAACCGAGTGAGCGAGGCGGAGAATGCCTTGAGACCAACCTCATGCCACACGACGTCGCACGGACACCCACGTGGGCGCCTGCGCAGCTAGGCCTGGCGCTTGGCGATGTCCACATCAAAATTCATATTACAGAGGCAGAATAAAGGTTGGTAACAAGCCTGTGAATACATGACCTACAACCCTTTCCCCGCACAATCCTAGAGGATCACAGTGGAATTCCGGCGGATTAATTTCCACCGCGAAGTTAAATCTATATATCGAATTATGATTAAAGTTTGAGATGGACATGTATCCGCCAGAATTTGATTGGGCAAAAAGAAGTCATGTCAGTGAGATTCTCTGGTGGAGTTGAGACCAAAAGTTCTTCTATAGTATAAATTTGCATGTATCTACTTTCAGGCTTCTGTTCAAGCTTCATGCACCCCTACAACGATCTTGCAGTTCGCGGGCTGTTGTTCATGAGTGAGAGGTCCACGTCCCCTTTGAGGTGTCGCCGTCGCCGAACACGTCGCCTTCTCTCAGAGCCGTCTCGTTCTCCATGGCTCGGCTCTTCTCCTCCTGGAGCTTGGCCTGAGGAGAATGACCGGAAAAGACTGACTCAAGGAGAGGAGCTAACGCGTCCACTCCATGTAAACTGACTCGTTAGGATGTCAATTAGAGCATTTTAATACATTTGATGGAGAATAGTGCGTGGAAAGCTCCAACTCATGGTATTCGCTCGTTGCTGTCTTCTTTGGTGCAAATGGTTTTCTTGGTCTCGTCCGGTCGTGAATTGTCCCCGTCTTAGCCACCTTCCAGCTGGGTAACAAATGCTAAAGCCAACACTCGGCTCGCTTTGTGCATTCCTTGCCTCAGCACTCTTCGACATCTCAGCCATCATTTCGTGCATCGACGATGTAGTGACCTAGTGGCCAGTAGATCGGGGTTCCAAGCCAAGATTATTCTGGTTACAAGGCACTCTTGCACTAAATGGGACAAGTAGCTTCAACATGCTTCAACATGCTGCAACAAATCAGTCGTTGGTAAATACTTGTATAGACTCAGACGCTGTTCAATTACAGTAATTTGCGGATCTAAGTTCCAAGGTGAAGGCATCTCAGCAATTCTCAGCACTTCAACCAACCAGCGGAACCTGGATGCTCTTGGACATCTCCGCCAGCGCAGCCTGGAGGTGCGGAAAAAACCAGCTATCTCATAAGTCTTTTCGGGCGGCCTGAACCCAAATCCCTTGAACCAAAATACTTCTCAACAGGATCTCAACATCCCCCACAACTACTTTTCCGTCATCAACGACTTTCTCACCCTCATTGCCTCATTGCCTCATCTCTCTTCACACAAACCACCCGAGCGCCTCCTGGGCCTTCCGGTCATCTGCCCTGGCTGCAGCTGCGGAGGCCTTGTCAGCCTTGGCTACGAAGACACAAAGTTCAACCGACGGAGAGTTAGGAACACACGTCATGATTCGTCGTGCATGATACAATGATTTAATTGATATATATATATATAGTATGACACGATGTAACGGTACATGTTTTTTGTTTTTTATGTCAGGGTAAACATGTGCCCCGGATATGTGGAGGAAGTGTGGTTCCAATTAACATTGGTCTCGTTGACACTAAGAATATCAAGGATATCAAAGATATATTAATAGGGTCCCGTTGCCCTCTTCAGACCTCTTGGCAGTCTTAACTTGCTCATCCCATTAAAAGCCTTGCTGAAACACACTGAACTCCAATCTCCCACTTTAGCATGTTAGTATATATTTGTGCCAATAGGCTTTTTGGTGGGCTCTTCTCTTTTCAACTGTCTATTGAATTGTTCCAAGGGTTGATCCCTGACTTCATGACTCGCGCTTGCCTCATTGTTGCTTTTGAGCTCCTCAAAGCGCTGCGACACTTGCTTTTCATGCTCCTGCACGCGGGTGAGCTGATCTCATACGTTTGTTCAGTTGTTCCGCCATAGAACCCATTGTTCAATGAACGTTGCTTGACCAAAAGTCCTCTGCCTGTCCCATGTGTTTTTCCCTTTTAACCGTATGGCTTTCCCACGGATACTGGATACTCAAACAGTGTGTGCAACGCGGACAAAAGAAAGGGACAACATATACTACCTTAGTACTTAGTGCAAGAATACTTCCTCCAATGCACAGACCCTCTCTCGTTCCTACTACTAGTAGCGTCCACCCATCATGACCGACCATCGCTTGGGGAACCACACCGGGACAAGAACAGCTTGAGCTTGTTTACACAACATGCCACTGCCATGGTGTCCTTCGTCTTCTCCACCAGGTCTTTGTGCTCTTTATTCTGCGTGGCTGGACGACTGATTGTAGCTTGGCCGTGTGGCCTCATCTTTTACCTCGAAAACTTAAACGTAGAAGCAAATGCATGGTCCATAGACCATGGTCATCTACTCTCGGTAGTGATTTTTGAACCGTTGCTTCCATATGGCATGTGGATTCTACACTGCATCCGTGTCAAAAAGGCTGGAAATCTATTTAATGAGGGCAGGGAAACTAGCATACATGTCCACACGCAAGGTAGCCCACCTAGGTGTGGTTCCATCTGCTTTCTACCACAAGCATTAGCGATGTGAAGGGGGAATTAACTATCTGGCAGTGCACTCTTGCACAAGCAGGTTGGCAAAAGCAATGGGTCACTGGGTTACCTATAACCCATTATGTATCTATATACACCGACACCATGATGATCTTAAAACGATCTGTCCAGGTGTGAACAAATTCCCGCATCCGCGCCTGCGCAGCTAAACCTGGCAATCATCACATCGACGAGCAACCGTGGCAGCACGTGTCTGCATTAACAAATCAATAGAATATAAATCAAATTTACCTAAGAGAGATATAGAGCGATGGCCTCCAACCTACTAGCGATGGCCTCCACCCTACCAGTAATGCGAAAAAAAGGCCCCGTGCCTTCTCTCAAAGCCGACTCGTACTCCATGGCTCGAGTCCTCTCCTCCAGCATCTTGGCCTATCGAGAGTGAGAAGTTCGGCTCTCCGCTCCGCTCTGAGATGAAGATGCGGAAATTGCGGCTCGGCCCAGCCGATTGCAAGAGCAGCTGCTAAAATAGTCCCACGTCTGGTGATACTTTGGAAACAATGGCAACCTCAAACCACGGCACCTCAAATCACTCAGTTCCCCTCCAGCCACCCTCCCTATGGTCCACTTGGCACCTCAGCAGCTTTGGAGAGCTCTGCCAAAGCGGCCTGGAGAGTTTCGACTTCAAGGCGCTCGGCCACTGGCCACAAGAGCCGCCATCTCAGAATCTTGAACCTAAGTCTTCTAAGAAATGCAACGTCATGCAAAATCCCGTCATGCCTGGCTCCCAATCATCCCTTTCTCCACCTTTCTCCTTTCGACACCGATTGCTTAGATCTGCTTAGCGTCCTTACAACTGATCACTGACATACAGCATGCCCCCTAAGCTCTAAGCCCCCAAATACTGGCCTCTTGGGCCTTCTTGTCGTCTGCCCGCGCAGTGCGGACGGATGCCTTGCCAGCATCTGATTGTCATGGGCTGACCCCACGTTGTGCCACGATGCACTTTCCAAGTTATTGCAAAGCTGCCTGAAAGGTATTGCAGGATTGGGAGGACTATGGTTCGCGCTTTGGAAGCACGTTTGACTTCCAGCTAGTGTTTGTCGATGTTTGTTGCACAGCCACAGAAACTCCTCGATTCCAAATCTTGGAAAATTCATACCAAACGCACTCTAGCTGAAACCTCCACCTTGCCTCGCTGGCTGTTTTGATCTCCTCAAAGCGCTGTGCCACCTCTTTCTCATGCTCCTGCAGTGGATGAGTTCATCTGATCAATGATGATTGGATCTACTTATGGCCCGGCTTTAAAAAAACATCCAGGTACCATCCAAGCCAACTGCGACATAGACCTTAATTTGTTGAATCATGGGTCTTAAGGGTGTTTGGGTCGGATCTCTATCCAACTTCAATCGCTTGGAGCCAAAGCCCATTTGCAAACAAATCGCATTGTTTTCATATATTGTATGATTGTTAAGACAAAAAATACAATATAATATGATAATGTAACGCATTGTTAGTTGCCTTGTCACAAGCCTCTAAGTTGACCTGAGTGACAGCACCTGGCCCCCCAGCACAGAGTCCTTCGTCTTCTCAACGAGGGCTTTGTGTTCGGTTGTCTGCGCCGCCCGAGAACAAGAAGCTTTTCACCCTGGTAGTGCAATTGTAGCTGTGCCTTTGTAACCGACTAGCCTCGAAGCTTGAGCAACCAATAGATAGTCCTAGTCCAAGCACATAGTAGTTGCGGATTATGTCTGGAGCACATAGTAGTATATGCATTTTTGGAGCATGTCTGGAGTGCTTCGAAGCTTTGCCGCCTCCATGTCTACTGGATGGGTTCTTTGGAAACCTTTTGAGCTTGGTAGAGTATGCATCGTGTACGCTGTGGAACGATTAACATGATTAACATCCTGGCCGGCCAGAATATCCTTACCTGGGTTATCCTCCCAGAAGAGGACAACGTTTGGGAACTAGAACGCTGCAGCTTAGTGATTGATCAAACACGAATGAGCTGAAGCAAAACCACATGTCTTGCGAAGTCCTTCTAGTTGTATGTGTATATTTCTCATATAGACATGTGCCGCATCTTTCGTGCACCTGGCTAGCGGCTATACTATGGCTCAAAAACAGGACAATGACCATCCAGACCCACCAGTAAATCGAAGCTCAATAATTCAATCAGCTTCCTTCTTCAATTTTGTTGAGCCTTCCACCCCACGTCCCAAAAATGCCCTCTGAAAGTTGCGCCTGCTGAGCTAGGCCTGGCTCCGGAGCAAGGGCGAATTGACATGAACGCATTGTCTTGTTCACCTGGTCGGCACGTGGAAAAAAAAACATTGAAAGACACCTAGCGATTCACACGCTGTACCTTCTGAGAGTCCGGGCCACCTTTCTGGGGATGTTTTAACTAATTACGGACTACCTTCCCATATCCATAGGGACCAAACACTGGGGATGTTGTTTGTATTATTGTTGAGGTGTGGATGCCATCTAGAGAAGACTGTGAAACCCCAAAAAGAATCAGGTCATGATTCATCATCGTCTCCTCTTTATCTCTGTATGAACATGGTGCAGAATGCGTGACCACTCTGACCGCCGAGTAGCTGACCGGCCGCCGAAGAGTGGCTCAACCACAGCACCCCAACCGACCGATGTCTCCAATCGACTCCGCGCCTTCTCTCAAGGCCGACTCATACTCCATGGCGCGGTTCCTCTCCTCTTGCATCTTGGCCTCTCGAAGGGACAGGGGATCATCTACGCACACAGATCAGGATCATCTGCGCACACAGCAGGATCATGTGCGCACACAGATCTGGATCATCTGCGCACACAAATCTGGATCATCTGCGCACACAGGGCACATGGGGTGGGGTGGGGTGGGGTGGGGTGGGGCTAATGACGTTCGACTAGCATTCATATCTAATATCCCAATGTTACAGTAAGGGTGCGGTGGTGGGGTAGGGTGGGGTTGGGGTGCGGAGGGGTGGGGCTCACACGCATCTGAGCACCCTGGATCAACACCCGGCCTTTGCACCTACCGTAAGAACCCAAAGTATGGCCACACTGCTTAGGCACCCCGCATACAGAAGCCGCGTGTACAGACGAACCCCTGTCCCTCTCGAAGTCCCGAGCTGTGCAATTCTGCAGGATAATCGAGTGCAAGATAAAGAGGTGGTGGAAATCTTGCAAGCAGTGTTTTCTTCATGAAGGTCATACGAGGTCTACGAGGCTCACCAGTATATATGGAGTTGCACAAAGGTGAATACAGAATACATTGGAATGCGTATCGTTATCATTCAGCTTGAAACCCAAGGTGGCTAGTTTGTCATGGTTTGTTGGCTTAATTGAACTCTTAGGTCTTTGGGGAATATCCGAACCTGCCAATATAGAAAACGGATAACGTATGATAAGTATAAATATATATATATATAGAGAGAGAGAGAGGTAATATCCAGCCATACCTAGATAACTGATAACCACACATTCAACCAAATGTGATCTATGATCATCCTGGCACTCCCTCCCGGACATGTTTCGCAAAACTGCAAACCGTCTGAGGGCTGCTATCGACCTATGGCTGCCAGGGTCCAAATGTCATCCAACGTGCTGTGAGATGCCCATGTCATGGCGTATTTGCCTCCACACTCTTCGACATCTCAGCCATCTCGGCCATCTTTTCTTGCATTGACGCTGTGGTGGCCTCAACCACACATGATGCCCATACAAACTACACAAGCATGAATAATGATGGGCTTTAAATCACTGTTCCATTGGCCATATCAAATTCAAGCATATCAGACCAGCCGAGTGCCAAAGTGTGTCTTCCACATTCTTTCATGAAGACAAAAAAAACAAAAAAAAGGACTCCAATTGCAATGGACAGTTGACTCTTATCAAACGTGACTGTGTCAGCTTTGTCGTTAAAATATCTGCACTAAGAAGAATACAAATCTAACACAATAATGCTCTTTGTGTAACACAATTTGCTTGTGTCATGTTTCATGTTGGTAGTCTTGTTTTTCTTGTTGAACAAGTTCGCAACGTGCACGCCAACGTGCCAGTTCGCTATGGCAGCTCTGCCCCGCGAAAAAAAACAATTTACCGCTCCTCACGGTCCTTTCAGCACGCTCACCGTTGTCAAAAAAAGCACTTAAACAAAAACAGTGATCCAACCCAGGTTCCTCTTGCACCCAGCAAGTGCAAGTCCATTGTCACCAGTTTGGGCCATTGATATATTATATATATATATATCAAATCTTACCTCGTCACCTCGTGCTTCAATCACATGTTCAGTCGGCATGTTTGATTTAGTGGGCTCGTCGGACTGCGTGCGGAGTCAGCATTTTTACCTTGCCGAGTCAACTTTTGCACCTAACCTTCTTTTTAGGCGGAGAATATGGCTAGTCTGGCCACCTCACTTGGCGGAGAAGCCAACAATATGGTTGCACGTCCGCCCCCCTTTAAGGCAACATTGCATTTTGTGTCTTTCCAATTTCCGATGTTCTTTCCTCCAGTATGTGTGTTCTGGCCCTTGTCACTTCGGACCTTTCGCCTTTCGCACTCGTTTGTTCAAATGACCGTTTGATTAGCTCTGCATTGAGGGTGCTACGCCAAGTAGTGCTCTAATATACATATATATATATATATGTACACAGAGCTGAAACATAGGAACGCATGATGTCCTTCCAGGTGGCAGCACAACTTGCCTCCATCTTCCACACGTCATTTTGTTCACGGGAGGCGACGAACACACGCACGGTCAATGATTACTGGCAGAATGGTCAACGTCTCAGCAACATAGCAGCTCAAAGAACAACGGAACAACAAACTGTGCGGCCTATGAAAAGTTGATTCCTACACATGTTTGATCAGGAATGCGACAAAGTACCTCGTCACCTCAGCTGAGCCGAGGTGACCTTGCCATAAGCAGTATCTTGAAGATGTGCACCCGAAACGTGTTAGAGCAAAGGAATACAAAAAAAACATAACATATCGGCACCTCTGCGCTCTTGGAGATCTCCGCCAGGGCCGCCTCGATGCTATGTTCAGCCAGCGCCGCGGAAGATCCAAAAGATTTCTCAGCAGAGCGACTCCATGTTTAACCACAAGCAGGTGTCCAACCTCTGCCTGTCTTACTCTTTTCGCGACTCCCCGAATCCGATGCCTGCCCAAAACACTAGTCGTATCAAAAAGAGCTTTTTCCAACAGAGTCCAAAGGGTGACCACGGTATTTTGCGGGACGCTCCTGGCATCGCTACTAGGAGCAAGGACGCTACCAGGGGCTCCTGGCATCGCTACTAGGAGCAAGGACGCTACTAGGGGCTCCTGGCATCGCTACTAGGAGCAAGGACGCTACTAGGGAGGGGCTCCTGGCATCGCTACTAGGAGCAAGGACGCTACTAGGGGCTCCTGGCATCGCTACTAGGAGCAAGGACGCTACTAGGGGCTCCTGGCATCGCTACTAGGAGCAAGGACGCTACTAGGGG
>CAXAMN010004446.1:749386-766979 GCA_963970005.1 Durusdinium trenchii
CTAGGAGCAAAGGGCATCGCTACTAGGAGCAAGAACGCTACTAGGGGGTCTTTCTGGTCCACACCGTTGCGAAAACATGATGTCCACCGGTGCCCTCGAGCCTCCAGGGCCTTCTGGTCGTCCGCTCGGGCCGTGGCGGCGGAGGCCTCTCGTCACCGAAACGAACATCGATGGGGCCACCGGACCAGGTTTGATACGCCCGGTTTGACATTGTTCGGGAAACTGGCATGAAGATACTATAGGGATCTATAGGGATCCAATACGGTATACGAGCTAGATGGGTGAAATGGGTTCCAACAAGGATCTGTGATGCATTGAATCTGCAATGTCTGAGTTGCGCTGACTCATGCTTGACCTTGCCTGGAACTACTTTTCTTTGTCCCAAACCCGGTGGATACCTGCTGACCATCCACATGGACCCTACCCTTCTCATTGAAACCTCCATAATCTCTGCATGACGTACCGGATATTTTAGGTGCCGGACGCCCCAAATGATTGAGAGTCCTGGTAATCCTGGAATCATTGGCACGCTATTCCACCAGCCCGGTCAGCTCCCTCACACCTCGCTGGTAGCTTTGAGCTCCTGGACACGCTGCTCGACCTCTTTCTCGTGCTCCTGGAGAGGGTGTAGAGTTCTGAAACATATTGAAGGCAAAACAAACCTCAACAAAGAACCGTGGTCCAGCATGCAGAAAGGATCATTGCCGGTATATAATACATTATGTGGGTCCTACTATGATCCTATACAGTAGTACTGCGCGGCGCAGTCGGAACCCCCAGTTGGTGGAGGCCTGCAGGATGAAAATCGGAGATGCAGGAGGTGATTAATTCTTTGTCCGACCACATGAATCTCAAGTATACCCGGCATTGGTTCACCACCCTTCTTGGCGGCGTCCTTCGTCTTCTCGACCAGGGCTTTGTGCTCGCTCGTCTGCCGGGCTGGACACGTGCCGCGTGGGTCCAATGTTCAGGACTCAGAGGGACCTTTCAACAAAGGAACCAAAGGCCAGAGCTGTCCCCACGCAGCCAAACAGTGCCAAGCAGGACAGGCATGGCAAAGAAGGATGGAAGGCTCAAATGATTTTTGTCCAGAAGTGTCATTCTGGCGTCCTGCTTTGGTTATTTCGCTGGCATGGTCTTCCGGTCTTCCGTTTTTTGTGCTACTCTGTGTGCGGAGACCTCCCAACCGCACCTGCGCAGCGAGGCCTGGCCGCACAGGAAGCGCACGGGTTCTTCCCCAAATGTGTTGGTTGGGAAACATCGCAGGAAACCCAGTTTTGGGGTTGATGTAGAATGATGTAGATCTTCCCTTTCGCCTTTCACCAATCCTTTGAACCGTGCTTTGGGTTGTGAATGGCAGTGCAAAGTAAAATGTAAAACATGTGCTCTCCAACGAACACATCACATGGAAGTGGAGTTCCCACCCTGTTTACAGATAGGAACGTCGTCTTCTAAGACGGCTTTACCATTTCCACTTCCATGTGGATGTGTTCCTCTAGTGGAAGGACACAGTGACGACACACGAGGACACGCGATCATCGGTCGCGTCCACACGGATCGGTCGCACCTTCTCTCAACGCTGCCTCACACTCCATGGCCCTGGTCCTCTCCTCTTGCACTTTCGCCTGTGGAGCTCATCACTTCGGGGACATGTCAACAGGCGCCCTGTACCAAAAGCTATACAGTTAATTCCCAGCGGCCCAGCGTTGTTCTATTCCTGTCAAGGTTCAAAAGTCAAAAGTTTCAAAAAGCAGTTCTTGACGCGTTTAAGGGTCATCCAAAACATGTTCCTCTCGGAAATGAACACATACGCCTCATTTTGGAGATGTCACAACAAAAAATTGTCGCTAGTCATGTCGCATCTGCAATCTATTGACTCTACCGCACACCCATGCCTCCGCATTCTTCGACATCTCAGCCATCATTTCTTGCATTGATGCTGTGGTAGCCTCAAGAAAATTCCAAAGATCGTGACCACATGACCATACACGACCTATTAATGGGCACATTGAATTGGTGATGCGGGGTTTGCGTGAGAAACAAACCACCAATCATCAGCCCTCCCCATTCAAAACAACATATCTTTTGGTCAAGTTTCCGTCAACATATTATATTTCTTTCCCGCCGCAAACCCTGAAGAACCCCCAAAGTTTACACTAAGAAGTTACTGCAACGTTGGAAAAAGTAGCGCACGACACTCACCCCAACTTAACGTGCCCCGCGCAAGTCCGGATAGGCAATTGCAAAGTCCCAAGGGTTAACTTCAAAACATCTATATACATACTGAAAATATATATGTTAATATATAATATATACATATCGTATCATGTGGTAGAACGTCATAGACTCAATATATCCAATCACTGGTGTCTTCATTTGAACATATTTGGAACACACACGGGCAGGTGCGATCATCACGAGATTCTCAGCGCTGCCCGTTGAACAATGTCTCGATCCATGTTTGTTTCCTTCCACTGAAAACATCTGGAGCCGTCCAACAAGCGTTTCCCAACGTGTGCCCTATTAAACGCATGTTTTTGGGGCGCCTTTCCCGACCAGAAGCTACCTTTATGCAGCCCCAATGCGATTAGCAATCCTCAATTGCTTCAGTGTCGTCCTCAGTGCCGCAACATTAACATGCGTACCCAATGCCTGCCTTTCCTGCCCAAAGCCACAGTCATGCATGAGGTAGCCGTCCCAACAGCGTCACTGATTGAGGCTCGGGTAGATGAGGGGAGGTTTCCACGTGATGAGCAGCTCGGCCGGCCATTAGGGCGACCATTCGTTTGATCAGCCCAAACTCGGTCTGACCACTGAACGGTCGAACCGACCGGACCGCCGCGAGCCGACCACCACCGTGTCCCAAGGGTCCAAAGGTCCGAGCCTCGTGCGCCTTCTGGTCCTCTGCCCGGGCAGCGGCGGCCGAGGCCTTGTCAGCCTCCACAAGCATTGGGGATGATGGCCGGTTTGATTGCAGGGATGGGCTCACATCGTGCACATGGGGAGGATCAGGTACGCTCATCATAAAGCTGCGAAGTGCCAAACATTTGAAAGCTTACCTCTTCCTAATCAAAAATAAATGGGAACAAACAAATAGAATAAGGGTTCTAGAATAGTTCATGAAAAACATTTTTGTTAAATTACTAACCCAGTATGCCATATCATCTCCACGCACAAAGTCATTCTCATGACACGATGTCGATCTACATGACGTTGGTGTTGAAAAGCTTGGTCCGATTTGGCCACCAACCTCTCAGCTTCGACCATGACCGGCTTCACTCGAGACGGCTTCGTGTTCAACGCCTCGCTGGCCGTTTGCAGCTCTTCAAAACGTTTGGCCACCGCTTTCTCATGCTCCTCAGGAGACAAAGACCCCGAGCCACAAGAGCCAGGTGACGCGAGAATTGCGGGCAAAAGAGGTCTGGTTTTTGGGAGGTGAGATGAGGATTCAGGAATCACTTCTCTGATGGGTTCCCAATTCACCGAATGACTTTGTAATAGCGTACGGTCTCGGATTCGATCCCCAACTCACGTCGTTGAAGGGACTCGGAAGAGAATGGTCGCTTGGATAACGGATCAGGGTACTGTAATGTACTGTATATAGAGCGAGCTCCATGCGAGGACACGTGACAAACATCACATCACCCTCAATCTTCACTTTTGTCTTGGACCGTGTCGGTCCAGAGGTGAAAGGTGAAGAAGCTCCTGGAAGCTATCATATAATATATATATACTTATGGCTCGAGGGACTGATGTCCAGGAAACACCTCAATTGACTTGGTAACGGAGCACCAGTGGCCAGTGGTGTTCGCCATGCAAGGACATCATTGACATCAGTAAACCCCGCATGGCGTCCTGCGTCTTCTCAACGAGGGCTTTGTGCTCGCTAGTCTGAGCAAATCGCGGCAAACAACTTTGGCACCCCTGTAGATTCCCCTATCCAAGCCTTCAAAGTTGTGATTCACCACAAAAAGTCGGTTAAAATTAGTTGAATCATGTTGAATCGATTAATTATTCAAGCTTTCACAGTGACACCAATCTCTCTTTGGATGCGAGCGCTTCCCCGCCTGGGCGGCTAGACCTGGCATGTTGTCCCGCCGATGTGGTGAAAGAAACTGTGAGAACGGTCAAAACAATCATAAAATGTGGTGCTTCATTGGGTTCATCTTTATTAATAGACATCTTTGACTGGAAAAAGCCCAAGTATAGAAATCCCATGAAATCTTCCACCAAATCGGATTGGCGAGTGGCGAGTCCATCTCAGGTCGTTCAGCCTTGAGGTTGTCCGTCTGATCCGTCTGTGAGTCATTTGCCGCGCCTTCTCTCAGCGCCGCCTCACACTCCATGGCTCGGGTCCTCTCCTCCAGCATCTTAGCCTGTCGGCGACTCCGGAAACACAGAAACACCGTCATTTCACAAATATGGCATATAGTCCGAACAAGACCCGAAAAGGGTTGTCTCTTGAGGAATACATCTGATATCATCTGATCATCACTAAACTCGTCTATAATCTTCTACACAAACGTTTCACAGTTCACAACCCACTCTCATCGGCTTGACCCGAGGGTCTGGAGGTCCGACCTTCGAGGACTCGCTTGAAACTATCAACATCCTATCTGGCAAGCGTGCCCTTTTAGAAAGCCTAAGACTGGCTGGGGTGGGCAGATTTTTCTCCACGGAATTCAGACGGGTACAATCGGTGGAGACCTTTTGTGCTTTCTGACTTTGGAACAATGCCGGCCTCGGCATTCTTAGACATCTCTGCCATCATGTCTTGCATTGATGATGTGCTGACCTGAGCCACAGCATGTCAATGCTTTGCAAGCCTCCTGATGGCATGACCTTGACCTGTCTACACAAATTTTCACGATGACAAACCTCGCCATTGACATCCATTAACCATCCCTCATCTATATAATTCAAATCCAATCCTCTCTCTCTCTCTCTTCCCTGCTTACAAGCTCACTTGGAAATGAAACACATTGCTACCACAAGAAATGCTTACGTCACATTCACTGTTCCACGAGTTGTGCCTAAAGCTGACTAATCATTATCCTTGAGTTCACCAACCCTGCCCCAGTGCAATCAAAGAGGCTTATTGCATGCAATGGCAATAGATGTGCATAAACATATACTGTATATTGCACATATATATATATATATTAGACAGATAGACAAATAGATAGACATGATGCTTGGTTTGTGAATGTGTGTTACATGAACAAAACCTATATATAGGAGCAATTGAACCCAGGATCATTACTCTATATCTATGTATATATAAAGTCATTATGATTGACCGCTCGGAGACGCCGGTGGATCCCTTGCAGCGGCACCTCGGCGCTCTTGGAGATCTCCGCCAGCGCGGCCTGGTCGCTCCCGAGCCATACGGAGCCATACCGGCGACCGTTTCTAACCAAAGCCTCTCCAACCGAATAGCAAAAGAAACCTAGTAGCGATGGCCTCCACCCTAGTAGCAAATGGTCTCTTACTGAGCAAACATCAAGGACACATATCACATGACCTGTCTTGGTCCCTGACCAGCAATCCCAAGTCAGGAACACCTAGAATGACAGAAAAAGAAAAACATGGCCAGACGGTCGCACTCAATTTTGCAATTATGGTGCGTTCAATGTTTTTTTCATGTACATCCTGATCCGTGGGAACACCTTGGAAGCCGTGGAGAAAGGCCACACCAGTCCTGGTCCTGGCCTCTTGTGCCTTGCGGTCGTCTGCCCGCGCGGCAGCTGCCGCAGCCTTCTCGGCCTCTTCAGCCGGTTGGACATATATTCTAATAACTATTCCAATAGATATATACGATAGGGTAAAGCATCGGCATTTTATAGGCTAACACCGGTGGGGGATTGACAATATATATATATAATTGTGTCATGTAATTGTTTCATACATACAAATGATTATTAAAGAATCATATGAATATATATTAATTAATATATACATATATGAATATATAATATATGTGAATGGTGTCTTGTCCTGTTCCAATTGATTTCAACACATGTCTAATTAATATGACGTCCACACATAGATCGTTTGACTGCCAGTGTTGTTGTTGCACCCAACACGTACAACGATTTACATCCAACTAGATAAGGTCTTGCCAATGGTTCTGCCCAGTTGCCAAGGATATATGCATGTGTCCATCCTTCCAACTCTTGAAAAAATTGACCCCAAAAGCAGTGAAACAATGCAAACCTCAATATCTTCACTACAAGTACCAGATGTTTTTGCCCAGCCTTATCTAATTAGATATCAATGATCGTTCAATCTCAATGTCAAGTTCTCCCGCTGGGCGACGACTCATGCCTCAGTGGTGGCTTTGAGCTCTTCAAGGCGCTGTGCCACCTCCTTTTCTCGCTCCTTTTCGCGCTCCTGGAGCTGACGGGAACGACGGCAGAACGACCGCGCTGTGCCACCCCCCACACGGTGTTGCACGACGAGCACGAACATGGTGTTGCCAAACGTCCATCATGGAATCATGGGCCCCATGGGCGTCCACTTCCGTCAACCTGGCCGCCCCAATCGAACCCCCCCATCGAAACTGGCATCATTCGAGTCGCCCCAGTCCTCCTGGGCCTTCCGGTCCTCTGCCAGGGCAGATGCCGCCGAGGCCTTGTCAGCCTCCGGTCCATCACATCTTGGGACATTCGGAATGAACGACCCGTCGAAACCTGGTCTGTTTCAGATGTTTGAAACCTGGTTTTCAGGCAGGTCTGCTACAGTCTGCTACCATCTACTCAATTCTCCGTTCCTTGTGAATTGCCGCCTTCAATGTAGTAAGCGGAATCCTGCCTCACTGGCAGCTTTGAGCTCCTCGAAGTGCTGTGCCACAGCTTTTTCATGCTCCTGGCAGCTCGGGGGATGGTGAAGCAATCTATTGTTACTAGTAGTTAGCTTTATTGTACAGTACGGCCAGGAGCCCCTAGTAGTTTCTCCTTGCTTCGTAAAATCCGCCATTTCCGGAGATGTCTCATCGTAACATCAAGCATCATCTCCCTATCTCCAACAGGCACTTGCCGCTCGCAGTGTCTATGAGATTATGGTTGGTGGAAAAGTTCTGAAAACTCTTGTCAGGCAGCTACCGACTTCACGGAAAACAGTGGGACATGGCTTAACCTAAATGACTTGGCATATCTTGGCATCTAAAAAGACTTCTAAAACAATTGTTGTTGAGCAACATTGTCGTTTTTTGTGTGTTTCTCTTAGTCTGCAGTGACCATGACCCCTCGGTCGGGGCGCGGAGTCGAATCCTGGTCGACCCGCTCGGGCCCATCGGTGACCCGTTCGGGCCCATCGGAGCGGTGGTTCAGAAATGTTCAGAATGGAAAAAATACATAAAACAAGATGTGACCTGAGCGGGGGGGTTGATGTTTTTGTTTTTTTAATCATTGTTTAAACTTGGATTTGCTTAATAGGACCCCCCAAAAAAAAAAACAATTATTCCCCCATTGCGAAGGGAATTTACAAAATTTAACCCCGCCCAAACATGCCAAAACCAGGCTGGCGGCTGGAAGCGCAAGCACCGAAAACACGGAGAAACTGAAGCACTTGACTCCCAGACCGAGCTTCACTGGGAGAACATACTGGACTCCCAATTCGCCCCTCGTCGCCCCTCGTGGCCGTCCTTGGTCTTCTCGATGAGGGCCAACTGCTCGCCATTCTGGGCGGAGTGACGACGAAAGGTTGGGGGGAGGTCACATACCAGTCCGTCCTGTTGCCGGGCCTTCGTTGGCCAAAAGGCAGCAACATGCAAAGAATCACAGTGCATGTGCATTAATGTGGTCTATACTTGAAAAATGTAAAGTCCACAAGCATCACAAGCTAAATGGTCCACACTCGATAGTGGGGACAGGACGTTGCACTCTTCCACGAGCAAACCAATTATGTATATATATAGGGTGTTGATCCAAATTCCTTTATCTGGGATCCGTCATTCTCAGCCAGAAAAAATACGTTAGCCAAACTTTTGCCTTCCTGTGCTTTATCATGTTTTATCTTTCGCCGAAGTATGTTGTATTTATGTGTGCCATGTATGTTGTATGATGGATATCAATTTTGTTTATGTCAACGGCTTCTTCTTTACTGGCAAATACGAAGTAAAAAAACTTTACTGTTTGTCGGCATGCGTCTTGTACTTGACTGTTGACACCCTGTACGTATCTTTTGTTTCTCCTGGGTGTCAGCAAGAATCAAAAATTGCAAGAATTACTGTAGTAGCCGGTCACTCAGACTTACTCATAATGGGCTGGGGGTCAGATGTGGCAGGGTGAACTTTTGTCAATCTTGAGCTGAACTTTCGCCAAACTGTCGCCTTTTGCGGGGTAGAGTTTTGTGGCAAAGCCGCCCCCCCAAAGCAGGAGCAGGAGCAGGAGCAGGAGCAGTAGTAGTAGTAGTAGTAGTAGTAGTAGCTGCAGCAGCAGCAGCAGTAGTAGTAGTAGTAGCAGAAGCAGAAGCAGAAGCAGCAGCAGCAGCAGCAGCAGTAGAAGTAGTAGTAGTAGCAGCAACAGCAGCAGAAAGAACATCTTTAGCCATATCTTTCGCTAGAAGAAGTTACTTTCGCGAACTCGAGAAAAAACTTTCGCCAAATGAGGTTGTAAATTTGACATGTTCCAGGGTCATCGCTATGTATTAGGACCTTTAGATCGACAACCATATGTGTTTTTCAATGGAGCCATCAGAGTCACCAAAGTTCAAAGAATATCAAAGAATAGAGATTGAAAGGGTCAATGAGTCTCTTCGACACTCTTGAGACAAGTCCTTGCTCGAGCAAACCAGCTGGGACGAGATGATCAGGCGACCTGCCTGGTGTGCGAGCTGCGCCGCCAAGCCCTCTGTGATGCGCAGCAAGGAGCCTTCCGCTTCCCGCGCTCGCTGCGTCTCCTGCAAAGCAGCGGAGTCCAAGGGGGTGGGTCAGCTTCCATTGAACCTCCTCCGTGGTACTATTTTGATCTAGTTTGCATCAAAAAATGGAAGAGAACTCGGAACCTCCAGGCTGACTTCTTGTTGGTTTGGGAATCGTACAATATCGGCAGATCGGTCGTTGCTACTGAGGCAATTGGTCTTTACATGGCTATTGATTTAGGTCGGTCAAATTTACGATATAAGGCTGCAAGTTTTACGGTAGGGCCAGGTAGGGTATAGGATACATTAGCGCATCTTGAAGCATACGATGGAGGGGCCTATTGAAGATGCGTTCTTCATCACCCCAGCAGGGGCCTTTATATATATATATATATAGATAGATATAAGAATGGACAACCAGGTGGTGCTTATCTTGCTCCACATGATAAAGCCCGCATGCCGCATGCTTGGTTGTTTGATGTTGCTTGAAAATTGTGACTCACGTAAAGCGTCGACTGTACACTTCAACCTTTCCAGCATCAGGGATGGACTCTCGGCTTCGGCATGTTCATTCAATGCCTATCTCAAAGGGACTGACCCTCAAGCTACCTTGATCAGATGGAAAAATCATAGGGATTTCCACTTGATCAAGCTACCTCAAGTTTGAAATTGCACAAAATCCACCTTGATCAGATGCAGTTTGATCCTCACACCATCCGAGTATTGCGCCCCCGATGTCATTGGATGCGGACGATCACCGTATAGAATGAACGTCGAACATTACACCCTGGAAGACGATCCCATGGAACCTGAACCCCCTGGTTGGTAGAGGAAAATAGTCTTCTATGGGACCATTGTCAGGGTCTATGTTAGTTTTCGGGAGTGGAACAAGGATTCAATCATGATTCATCTATGTTCCTTCAGTCGCACATTGAACGTCAGAACACCAAGATCAGGAATTGCAAACCTCATGTCTAGACCACGAATTCCCCACAGAATCCGCTATCCGCTTTCCACGAATCGAGCTATGGAGCGTGGTGGACTCCTTCTCGAGTGCCTCCGTCAATGCTTGGTTCTGCTCCTGGCACACCCACAGTGACCCAGTCAGAAAGAAAACCAAGTCAAAAATGAACAGAAAGAGGTCTTGATCACAGCACTATTGCAAAGCACCATGGTGTCACACAGTGAGACCTGTTGATCAAGGCGTTCATCCCCAGTTGTAGCTGTTGTCTTGACCTTTCTTGGTATTTCTGTGCCGAATTTGCTCATGGCCTCTCTTCATGGAATTCAGCTGCGATTGAAATGCGAATCTTAGGCCCCCAAGGTGTATCCCACATGTCACATGTGCCTTTTGTGTGTCCTGGGAGTCCTGCGAGAAGAAATGGTTGAATTGGCAAGCTTATTGCCAGTGGATCACAGGCAGTGGAGTCCCAATTGGCGTCACTAGTGACCAAAGCTGGTCTTGGTTACACTAGAATGATTCCAATTTGAATGCTTGGTTCTCGAAATGCCTACTCCCTTGCTTGTTTTCTGTCCCAGGTACGCTACCGTTCCCAGACCAGCTAGTCTATGGTAAGCTGACACCTTGCAAACTTCGAAACCAGTCCCAATCCCCAATCCAGTCGCCTCTTGTGCCTTCCGGTCGTCTGCGCGTGCAGCGGCAGCTGAGGCCTTCTCTGCCTGCCAGCATTGTCAGTTTGCATGCTCACCTGCGTCCTGTTGGCACTGCTACATGTATGACATGTATGCATGGTAAAAGGGCCATCAAGATGTATGAAAAGTTCGAGCTACTGAAACCATCATGCCGAATTTGCAAACGGACTTGCTTGGATAAACTTGTCGCGCAACAATCGCACAAAATTCCTGAAGATTCTCAAGATGCTAAACTAACCCCAAACCCGTCGAAGCAACTGTTTGATGTCTTCAGAGCTCTTGGCAAGACTTGCAAGCACAGTGCAAACCACAGACCACCATCGCAGCACAAGAGCAACTTTTGTACTGCACTACACTCACTACACTAAGCGGAATCCCGCCTCACTGGTAGCTTTGAGCTCGTCGAAGCGCTGCGCCACCTCCTTTGAATGCTCCTGGACTGGACTGGCTCAACGCCTCCCCTACAAGACGTGTATTTTTGGCCGCAGGCTCCTTGCCCTCATGACCAATGGCAGGGACCCTGACCAATTTGCACGCCTAATTCCAAAAAGTTCTCAATGGCTTCCACTGAAAAATGCGAGTCATGTAGAGGCATCTGCTTAGTACTACCGCATCACACACTAGGTCTACAATCTGAGGAAAAACTCTAAAGCCTTTCACAACTTGGATATGCGTTTGAAGATCCAAACTCTGGGATACAGCACGGTACGTACTAGAAGGAGTTGATCTATTGCATTCCTATGCATATGAATATCTCATTTCTATGCATGTCTTCAATAGGAGGACTAGGACCCTTGCAAGTAAAAAACATTCTCAACGAGTCTCAACTCCTTTAGTCTGTGGACTTGCAGTAGAGAAATTATCCTGCATCAGTATATTCTCACATGTACTGTTTTAGAGATTGTGTATTCGCACACATTCTAGAAACGCATCATTAACGACCAGCTGGCTTGCAATCACAATAATTCTTGTCTACACGATCCCTCACCATCTACCCCCTTGAAAATTACAGCAAAGTCCAGTCCTCTTGGGCCTTCCGGTCGTCTGCCCGGGCAGCCGCTGCCGAGGCCTTGTCAGCCTGCGCCGTAATCCGTCTCTTGGAGTGTATCATCTCGGATGTCTGGAACAGCGCAAGTGACTCAAAGGCCACGCTTCAGTGTCACTTCGGATATCAAAAGAACACAAAGAAAAACTTTTCATGTGGATGAGAGGATTTTGTAACACGATCCAAAACTTCTTTTGCCAAGTGCCCTTTTGTACCGCACTACACTCACTACACTAAGCGGAATCCCGCCTCACTGGCAGCTTTGAGCTCGTCAAAGCGCTGTGCCACCTCTTTTGAATGCTCCTGGACTGGACTGGCTCAACGCCTCCCTTACCTAAACGGATTGCCAACGAGACGTGTATTTTTGGCCGCAGGATCCATGCCCTCATGACCAATTGCAAGGACCCCTCCAATCATCTGATCATCAAGGTGCCTGATAGAGGGGCCCCCCAAACTAGCAAATGTTCCGCAGCTAAAGCATGTTTAAAGGAAAGTTGAAATGTATAGTGTTGTCATGTCTTGTCATGAAGAGATTATAGACTTTGTAAAGTGTCATCCTATGCCTTCGCCGGATGATGAGGGTGGTGATGCCTTCTGGCATAAAGTGATAAAACGGATGGAAGAGAAGGAATGAGTAAAACCTATGATAATCTTTTCATGTGGGCTTTGACATTATAAAAAGAATGTATGAAAACATAACGGATACAAAAGTCATCATTGATTGTGGTAAGAAATTTAACAGTGATGGAAAAATTAACGCTATGGCATTAAATTTAGCTTTACTAACAGCATCGATTGCTGAACTGAACGACGATGCAAATAATCTTATCACAACACAAATACGTGTCATTGAACACTGGTGGGATGGAATAGGCACGTGGATGGCATAAGCACGATTAATTCATATATCTTAATTAAATATTATGAACTAATCATAGTCCCATAAACCATTTAAAGATATAGCACATTATATTGTATAGTCCAATGACGGACAATATGGAAAAGAAATGTTCTAAATGTAGGCAACTAAAGTTGATGGAAGAATTTGATGAAGGGAAGGCACGATGTAAGAACTGTAGTGAATATAAACAGCAATACAGAGAAAACCACAGAGAAGAACTACGACTTAAAGCAAAGGAAATGTATGAACAAAACAAGAAACAAATACAAAACAAACACAAAGAAAGAGTTGAACATCCTATCTGTAAGATTGAGGTAGGGAGAAACACAATGAAAAGACACGAACGAAGCAAACGACATCAAGACATTATGACCAACACAAAAGAAACCAAACAAGAACGAGAACCTAAAAACATTGAAAAAGAAAAAGAACAAGTAAGAAGACAACAAGTAATAGACGATATTAATCATACATTCCCTTCATACCAAGAACTCGGAACATAACTATAGACTATAAAACCTTACAATCTATAACTATAACTTTATTGTAATCTTAACCTTTAAAACAAAACCCCAAAATAGAACACAACAACCTAAACAAATCTTAACCTCATCTTAAAACAAATAGCCCTGGAAAAGTTAGGGACTGAAAAGTCTCAGAACATACAGGACATAAGACATCAAAGGCAAAGGCAAGGTTCATACGTTGGACTTCAACATAAAATCATATAAGGCAACACTGAACAAAAACTGTCCTACAATCCCTGTTCTACCATTTTTGTTAGGGGAGGGGAGGTGCAGGCCAGAGGTTCGACGCTTCGAGCCAGTTTGAAAAAGGGTGTGATGTGTTTCTTGGATCATGAGCAGGCAATGAATCCAGCGCATTATGCAGGATGATTCGACAAACAGGATGATTGTTCCAAATCCACCGACTAAAAGGAGTTGCAAATCCATGTTCATGCGAAAGTCGTGGTGTTGGTACATCGGAGTCAGTTGCAATAGAGAACCTCCACTACAACTACGATTGGAACGGACACCCTTCTTTTCCACCCCGTGGCCTATTTTTTCCACCCCTACTATTTTTTTCTATACCTTCCATTTTGACCCTGTTGCTTTGGAAACCTTCCTTTTGGACCCCGTCTGTGGTGAAAACCATCCTTTGTGACCTCGTTTGTTGTGAAAACCATTCTTTTTGACCCCACCTGTTGTGAAAACAACTTTTGTTGACACCAGTGGATTTTTCCACTCTCATACCTTTCATTTGGACCTGTCTGTAGTGAAAAACCATCCTTTTTTGACCCCGTCTGATTGACCGCAAAAAATCTTTTCCACCCCTATACCTTTCATTTCCACCCCTATATCTTTCATCTCAGACAGGGTCGATATATATAATATGGTTTCGGGGTCAGAAAAAAAAAGGTAGGGGTTAAAAAAAGGTAATGGGGTCAAATAAATAGGCTCCCCGAAAAGCTCTTCAGACTTGAAACACCACTTGCATGTGCGGTTGAATCTGTAGACAGTGGGATGCGTTATAGCAAAGATTAGCAAAGTATGTTGCACAATCCTCTACAGATTCAACCGCACATGCAAGTGGTGTTTCAAGTCTGAAGAGCTTTTCTTCATTTTGTCGTGGCGCCAAACTGGCTTTGGATTGAAGGATGCTTGATATGCAAAACCAAACAGGAACCACATCGCCTAACCTCAATCAATACATGAATTTGAAGCAGAAGAACAACTTGGTAGAATTTGAACCTGAACCTACACATAGAAACTCTGACCACCTCAACAATTATCCTTTTCATTCAATCCAAACAATGAAGTGAAAGTTATGGCCCTAAAACACGCATAACAAGACCCCAGAAAAACAACAAAGGCTCAACACACAATTTCAAGAGCCAAGAAATTCAACGAGGTGATTGATGAACCAAAACTCCCCCAGAACCCCCATTTTATCATTTTTTCTCCCTCACTACCTATCACCACCTCCTTCGAAGCTGGCATCAGTCCTCTTGGGCCTTCCGGTCGTCTGCCCGGGCAGCCGCTGCTGAGGCCTTGTCAGCCTGCCCCGTAATCCGTCGCTTGGAGTGTATCATCTCGGATGTCTGGAACAGCGCAAGTGATTCCAACCCCACACTCTACCATCATTTGGGATACTTACAGTATAAGCTTTGTTTGATTTGCTTTCCTCCGATATCTTCCTGCTTCTTCCTAAATGTTCTACACTAAATGGATTTGTGATGATTTCTGGCTTCAAAGGGGAACTCTGCTCTCCATCAACCCCCGCGGAATCCCGCCTCGCTGGCTGCTTTGAGCTCGTCGAAGCGCTGCGCCACCTCTTTTTCATGCTCCTGGAGCCGAGGACTCGCTTTTTCCATCCCTCACCCAAAAGGATTCACATCCTGAAATGAAAGGGTCTCTTTCCAGCAGCAGGCACGCAAAACACCCCTCTCCGCCAAAATCAAGTCAACCCTCGCTATGATAGTCTATTTTCACGTTTCTGGTCTCTCCCATCATCAGGTTGGCACAAGGCCAGATCAAGGAAACCTTTTAGAAAGGTTTCGTACACACTGACATGTTGCTTTGCAAGGCACAAATCTTGTATCCGCGATGAGGAGCGCCTTGGCTTTGTCCATTCTCTTCTGATGTAATTACAATGGACACAACTTAGATGTCGGTTTGGGTGTTCCCTATAATGTTTATCAAACACTAAACCTTTGAGTTCGAGTGCCGTTCGTTTGTTATTGGAGGATAGCTTGACAACTTGTTTCCATGCATTGGTTGTGGATCGGGCTTTAAGTGAGGGATTGCCAAAGGGCGTTGGCCTTCCCTTGGTGATTAATGTTTCTATTTGTGCATCTTTGTCTGCCTTCTTTCCAGAGATGCGCGAGTGGTCGAATCCATAATTGTAATCAAATTGGTCAGCTTGCTTCTCATCACCACGAGAAGAACTCAAACTCTGTCAGCTTGCTTCTCGAACCCATCCACCTTGGAAGCCTTGGACCGTCCAATCTAAGGTGGGGACACCCTTTCACTCACCCCACCGCTGCCAGCCGCGACCATTCCTCCAGCTGCTGCGCAAGCTGAGCGTCGGCCTCCCCGAGCGCCGCCGTCCGGGCGGTGAAGGCCATCTCCTTGTGGCGCGAAGGGTGGACACCACTTGCGCTGCGACTGGGGTGGGGGTCCAAAGAGATGAGGCGAGGGCCCTTCTTTCTATTTTTTTTGGATCGAATCCGGGGACATCTTCCTTTGATGAGATGTGATGTCTGCATGTTCAGCTGGAGCGTGGAAGGTTTGCCGGGACACACACAGTTTTGTTTTTCATAGTTTTTCAACGTCAATGTGAGAGAGGTCTGGAAGGATCGCGCAATCAGTCCGCTATTGCGTTGATCGCACAGGTAAAGCAGCCACCCCCTCGGTTTCTTTTTTCTTATCTTCTGTTGCTGTAGCATCTGGAAAGGTCCAGGGGGCTAAAACCAAACGCAAAACCGGAAGCGGGAGAAACCAGAACGGGAAACCGCGGGAAACACCCAATGAACGTGGTCTTTTCATGTCCTTTCGACTTGCCAATTGAAGAATGAGAAAGACACTCTCAACCGTAGGGGAAAATTGGCCCAAAACAGGAACCCATCCCCCTCCAAAGCTTCGCCACTGTCAGGTTTCCCACCAAATGCCCCAGCACCGGGCTCTCCGTTCACCAAGGTGCTAAGGTGCCAATGCGGCTCTCGAGAGCGCTATGGCTCTCCTTCACCTAGAGGGGGTCGGGCTTCGGGTTGAGAGCAAAACCCCCGGGACTCGTGCGGCGCGGCCGCCACGGACCGGTCCGTGCCGCCCGCGTCGCGCCCGCATCGCGCCCGCGTCGCGCCCGCGTCGCGCCCGCCTTGGCGGATTCGTCGTCGATGAGCTTCAGGATCTCGCCGTTCATCTTGTCCAACTCCTGGCTGACCTGCTCCACCTCTGCCTTCATCCTTGGTCGCTCCGTTGGAGGCGGTTGGAGGTCTCGAGAGACCTCCGCCCAAATGGAGGAACATGGAGGAACCTTCAAAGTTCATGGAATATCCATGTTGCAAGGAACCGTGGCTCATATCACCACCCTTTCAAGTGTGATTTTCCCACGTTCACCATCCCCATTGCTGTTGAAGACCACCACAACTTGAAACGGTGGAATGGTTAAAGGGTCCATCAAAAATCTGGTTTGGAAGACTATCGCTTTGCACAACCGTTTACTCAAGCTTTTGGTTCATCAACAAACATCAAGAAAAATGTAAAAGCACAGAGTCAGTCTATTTATTGAAGACTGCTCCATGTATAACCGTTTCATACATGTCCACACCATTCCACACCCTGGTTGAAACTGGCCCTTTTCCCGGAGATAGTCAGCATGCGCTCTTGGCACCATGGTTTTGACACGACGCTCCACCGCCTTGCCAAAAGTAGGACGTGCAAACTGAACAGATCAGCCCGGAGAATCCGAGCAAGCAGCTACAAAATGAATACCCGGCAGCTTGCATAAGCCCCCGGTCAAAATGTTAAATGTATGCAATTAAAATGCTGGTATTCACTGGCTTTGGCAGAAGGAGCTCGCTCGCACTGCCATAATCAGTCAACCACAATTTTCCGAACATCTGAGGAACATGTTCAAAAAAACTTGAGAGAAGGGAGACACGAAAGGTAGGACAGCGGGAAGAGAAGAGAACGCGAGAAGCAGGAACAAAAATGCAATGTTCGACATGGTGATTTATCCCCTCGGAGGCGACCTTTCGTAAATCGTAAATATATGTTCATATGCACTCTAATTGTTCAAACATATGCTCTGGAAATGTTCAAAAAGATTCTTAAGAAAACAAACTTGCCCCATGGATCAGATCATCACTGAGCATTGAATCGGAGCATCATAGGATTTGAACTATCCTGAAACCATAAGAGGCTCTCGAAGACGCTCCCCAGGAGAGAATTGACGTGCTTCACAAAACAAACTCTGGTATGTATCCCCTCGGGGAACACCTTTCGTGATTAGAATTTCATATGCACTCTTTCTAAATGTTCAAGAGGGTTTCAACTATCCTGAAATCATGAGAGGCTCACGAAGACGATCTCCAGGAGAGAATTGATTTTAGAGGGGGGGAGGGGGGGGGG
>CAXAMN010004446.1:767079-807983 GCA_963970005.1 Durusdinium trenchii
GGTGGGGGGGGGTCTGAATTGAGCGATCAATTATTAGACCCGGACGTCCCAACACTTGCTTCGCAAGACAAACTCAAGGTATCCCCTAAAGGGCTACCTTTCGTGACCATCGTCACCATAAATACTAAGATCACAACGGAGGTAGACTCTAGTGCAAATGGAAGAACAGTCAGAAGACAAGTGGTCGGACCTTGCCCGTGCGTTCAAATCCTGCGAGGTGATGTTCGTCTTCGTCTGGTTCATCAGCATGCTCTTGACATCACTTGCATTTCGTGCCACGACAGCACTTTTGGTGGCGTTTGAAGAGCTCACAGAGCTCGACCCAAGGAAACCGGTGGTCTTGGGGTTGCCGGCTACAATGGAAGCAAGCAACGCGCACACACATGCAGAAACAAAGAAATTGCTTCTCGCTGCCATGGCGTCTCAACTGCCGACAAGTCTCGAATTTTGAGCTGCCGGCTGAGAAGTACACGTAATTATACAAATAATCCTACGCAACCAAACCCTGTAAATTTGTAGGGTCTCAATCGGAACCTCGGGTATTCTTGTGAAATCAAAAATACCTCAGGTTTGTTCTTAAAACCTCGGGTCTTGTTTTTCAAAACCGTGCTAAACCCATATTTAACCTGTACTAAACCCAAATTTAACCGTACATACCCGTACTAAACCCGTATTTTAGTACTGGTTTGGAAAACCTGGAGTTTCCTTCAGAAACCTAGGTTTTTCCATCGACCCTACAAATTTATAGGGTTTGGGTGCGTAGGGAAGACAATCTACACGAATTCCACATAACAAGATATAGCTAGTAAAACTGCCAACATGGAGTAGCTTTGGTCAATCAAAGAACGGATGGGTGTGATTCCCGAGGATGAATGACACATGTGACATATCCCTTTAGCAAACGGTGATATCTGCATGTCAGGTGCAAGACCAGTGCAGGATGTTCTACTTGAGTTCCACAATTTCCATTAAATGATATTAAATGCAAATGTTCCTTCCCCACTCTTCCTTCCTTTAACAACCCCCAATCCCTCCAAGTGTCTCTGATTCCACATGCTCCAGCCGCTGCTTTTGCGCCTCCTCTGAGCGCCCCAGCTGCGCGGTCAAGGCCGCGCTGCTCACAGCCTGCTGTGCTGCAAGGGCAGCAAACTCCGTGGCCAGCCTGGTGGAGATGAATGACTTGGCGGCATGGTGATTGAGATGTTCTCCAAGCATTTAAAAGAAAACATGTGTTCAATCAAGTGAATCATGTGCTATCCCTTCTTGGTTTTTGTAACTCCCGAACTTCCTCGGAACTGGCAGTACTATGCAGCACTTAAAGAGTTTCCCTTCACAAATCGGCAGCTCAGAAGTTGGTCCAAATTAAGGGCCTTTTGGTCGGTCAAGCGAAGTGATTCACTTCCACATTGCAAGTTCCAAGCCGACATGACATCGGAAATTAACAAAAATAACAAAAACAATCTGATTCACATGTCCTTTGGTGTCCTTTCTGGGGTAGTCAATCCTGGACCCCAAACTCGGTGCCTCTGTTCAGTAGCTCTTTGGTGCTTCTGCCAGCTGTCTGCCAGGCTTTGCATGTCACCTCGCCACCGCTCCGGACGTCACAGCTCGGCACCGTCCGCATGTGCTGTAACCAACAAACCCTTTTGTGGGGGCACAAGCAGAAAGCCATGGCATGTATCCTCTATAATCACTGGAATGATGAAACGTATATATATATATACACATACAGTTGTTCTTCTCCAAATAGCTGATCTAAGACATACACCTAAACAGGGTCTGATTGACCCTATCATGTCTCGTTGTAGCGGTCCTGATAAAGAAATGCCAAAAAGTATCAAACAGTCACCGTTTTCCAACGAGAGCCGGTCTAAGTATGGCCACGGTTTCACAGATTGTCTGCAAGTTCCCAGGGGCAGGCCATGCGTTCCGTCAAGACAAACAAAGATGTTGCACAAAGTATGCTCCTGCCAAACAACTCTCGTTGGCAACCTCTGAAAGCATACGTAACTGTAGGTTCATTCATACATGTTCACAGAAACCGCGCCAACCGAGCCGGACAGGCCGACATGTTGCAACCATCTGCCAACAATCAATGGAATCCGTTGGCTCAAGGGACCTTCCCTTTCCCTCCCGGGAAGCTTCCTCCATCCGCCTGCTAAGGTGGTCATCTCCTCGGTGAGCGCATTGGTCACAAGCCGCTCCTCTTGGACAAACTCTTGGAGATCTTTCTGCAGGTCCTGCAGGATGACGATCCCCCCCGGTTTCGATCCTCCGTTTCGATCCCTCGGACGTTCTCCCCCGATAGACAGTAGGGGACGACGGTAGGCCTGCCTTAGACATCCACACTGTGGTAGGCCTTAGCGAATGAACCAAATGGATAAAAACTGAAAGTCCATTTGTGTATATTTGTATGATTCCCTGCTTGCTTAACGAACCCAGTCCTTGATTTTGATAGTCCTTTAGTATCCTTTAGTGACTGAACTGACTTTGGATCAGGTGTTGTTTCTGGCTACTTGGATGCAAGCTACCGGTCAGTCAGCCGGTTGTTCCTCTTACAGTAACCGATTCCGATTCTCAAATGTCAGTTCATGAAAGCCCTTCGTTGAACCCAGCCGAACCACGCGCCGGAACTCGCCCACTCTCCGTCCCCACTCGCCCACTGGGCCCTGGAAACTCGCCTGTTTGTCTCGCAGGGCTTGCGCTTCCAACCTTGGAACGACAAAAACGAGAATTGCTGAGGCTTGATGGCTCCTTCTGGCAGCGCTACGGTGCCCTTTTGGGGCATCTGTACAAGTGCAAGATAGTGGAAGGAAAATTGAAAACATCTAACTCCTATCAACCCACATTTTCCTCGGAAAACACTCCAAAACACGGGGTCACTCCTTCAGCATGGTATTGGCCATGTGACGTGTGCATTTGCGAGACGGTCACTCAGGCACACTGATCAGTAGTACATCCTGAACAAACGCACGTTTCCAGCTTGTCTATGTCTATGTAGTACTGCCCCAAGTACTGCATAGAACAAACAGAGTATACAAATGTATATTGGTATCAAACATGTATTCTGCATTAGTTTATATTTTTTGTATCATATTATGGTCCAACGTGAACATGTCTGTGCAAAGGTTCATGCAGTGCAAAACACATCGTGGGCAGTGGGCATTGTAGTTTTTTAGCTGGTTTAAGGTTTTTGAAGATGTGGGCATCAGACATGTCCCTGCAGCTACTAAACATCAGGCCAAGGTATTGCTACATAACTGTCGTTTTCCTCTTGCCAGTTTTTCCTGCTCCAGTCACCGACAGTCACCTCAAACTCCTTCCCCCGACTCAGAGTAAACAACCCACAGCCCTCGTGCGTCGCACCGGGCCAGGGCACTTCTGCCTCACTGTCTCGATCTCTGTCTCCCAGCGCGCGCGCTGCTCGTTGAGCCGCTCGGTGGTCAACTCCTGCAAACAGGGCCCCAAAAAAGCTGAGATAGCGACGAGCAAGTCGTTTCTTCCAAAGGCTAAACAAACAAAGCAAACATCGAACCCAAATCCCGGTGTGCTCGCCCGACATAGGCCAAAGGTGGGAGTTGTGCTGGAGAACACGCTCAAAATTCTGAGAGGAACTCAATGTCGTGTTCGTTTCCAAATCAAACGATTCACCTCCAACGGCCCACCTGCCTCATGTGCCTGCAGCCGCTTCTGCAACGACATCAAGCGTTCAGCTTCCGCCTCTACCGTTGCGCAGGTCTGCTTCGAAGCCTTTTTCGCATCATAAGATTAAGAACCTGCACATTTTATTGTTGAGACCACAGGCCGGAAGTCTTTCAATCTTTAAATTGGATCCCTGGATCACCCACGATTCGGAACACGCGCAACTAACTCAGTGACGTCATTCAGACGGGACAGCCGTAACACGCCGGAACGGATCGTAACGGTGTGAGCGTATCTCAACACCCAGACATCAGACCTCTTCTGGTTGTCTAGAGGGGGGGTCGTGTCTCCCCATGTCTCAACTATTTGGGGATCACAATCTTTCAGAAATAGGAATTGGAATGGAATTTATATCCGGGTTAGACTATCATGACGTTGTGAACCCTTATGTTCAAGTTTGTGCAACGTGTTGTAGCTACAAAATGAGACGGACGGATCTTGTATGACCGACAAAATGCCATAAAATGCCGTTTTCCCACCCAACATGTCTGAACCACAGAATGAACTGTTATGAAGATTTCTGAGGTTGGTCCCCAGCAAGGGCCAACAGTCCAAGCAACCAAGCAGCAACGCATAGCTGCCCTATGAGATGCTATGCTTATCCATGTGGATCTGTTTTGAGCTTCATGTGTTTGTCTTGTGGCAGGTGGATCAGGAAGATTCCACCAGATTTCCGGCAAGAGAAATGCCACGCCGAGGCGTAGGCTACTCAGATGCTCGTGGCTCGCGCACAGCCAGAGTGAGTAGGAAAAAGCACGGTTGAATGGATTGGCAAGGGCAAAGCGGGCACGGCACTTCTTAGTAAAAGTCTTGAGATGCCACGTCACCAAACCACCACCCCGCGTGTGACATGAAAGCAACACATGTTGCAGACGCGGCTTGGCTCTTGGCCTTTTGAAGGCGTCGTACTCGATGCGCCGGGCTCTTAGGGCAACTTGCCTTTTTTGTTTAGTCTATTGAAATTTCTTGAAATTCCCTGGGCAAAGGCTTGGGGCAAGACCACAGTGGGCGCGCCCTGTAGTTCTGCACGTTCGCCTGACGGAAAGTGGGCAGGCGGATAGGGAGCATGCATCAGCAATAAACAATCTTTGCTGCGCCTGCTTCTGTGCTGGGTCTTCCGTTTTGAGGGCGTTGACGCCGCCACCTGCACATGAGCGTCTTTCGCACGGCTGGAATGGTTGGACTCAAGTAAGAGGCCTTGGCCGAGGAGGTGGAGGCGAAGCCTCTCGCTCGATTCGAAATCACTAGAGCTGTCTGGTTGGTGCGTGAGATTTGTTGCATCAGCTTGGTTTACTTGCTTCCATGTTGCTTCTCACTGGCAGTTATTTTCTGCAGGAGGATGGAGCAAGGATGGGTGCCAGTGAAAGCAAACTTGAAAGACGAAGGAACTGAGCAAGATGGCATGAACCCTGGCAAGGTGTGACGAGCAGCAAACGCTTTGCACTTTCAGTGATTGGGCGGTGTCTTGTGTAATATCACGCCGAGACACTGGCATTGTTCTTTTGCGTTGTTGGTCATCAGGCTTGCAACTTAGAGAATACAAGTTGTGGCTTCACCAACACGTCATGACTTCATGCTATTTACCTCTTCCCCCGCTTGACGCTTTGGCGCTGCAGCAGCTGAGGGTGCGTTAGATTGGCCGTTGGCAGTGCAGCTTTGGTTCATGTACACACATCGATTGCTGGCCGTGAGAACAGGCAGGCTGGCAAAACATCGGTTGAGTGTATCGATCACAGAAATGGATCAGACCAGGTATTTCGTGTACTGTATTGTCCCCACTGCATCGCCCTCTCAGTCAATACGATGCAGTCTCAGCCTGGACTCTGACATCCTCGAGGAGCTTAGGGATAAATCTGAAAAACGCAAGCGGATACAAAACGAAAAACAGAATGCAGAGTGAATTCTCCCGTGCTGCCAAGCCATCGCAACACATGAACGTCCCAAGCAAGCTCAGGAAGGCACTTGCCCGAAAAACGTAAAAACTGATGTGACAAGCAAGTCTTCAGTTCAAGGTACACCGGCTTCAGACGGACCTCAGTGCTACAGATCCTTCAACAAGAAGGCGCAAAAAACTAAATACCGAAAAGTTATAGAAATATAAATAAAATGATTGCAAGCAGGGACATATCCCTTGCATTGCGTCCCCTAACAGTCGTGCCACAACTTTTTAGGCAGAAAGCAGCTCATGCCTGATGCAGAATTGCTCAAGCCAATCAACGCCGTCCAAGAGGAGACCCAATTTACACAGTGCTTGCGCACAAATCCAAAAGGGTACCCCGCATTAACTACAAGCATAAACAAAGCTTCCTTCAAACTTAGGATACGCATGGTTTGGTTGGATGAGAGATAAAAAAACTCTACACATCAATCCCCGAACAGCATTGATTCGCGCTGGGGGGGAATCCAAGAACACCAAGGCATAAGCGGAGAACTATCCACAAGGCGGTAGCAAAACCCTGCAAAAATGTCTGGTATTTGCGGCGCCAAAGCAAGCTGGCTCCCATTCCAGACACACTTTAGGCCGACAAAATTGCCAGGGTCAGCTTCCTCAAGCACCATAGTCCCATGTTGGAACCGTCGCAAGAAATGTTTCCAGCACCAATCTATTAACACAGTTTCATTCAAACCAGACGTGGAATTCCACGCCGCAAAAGTCCGGAGGTCATCCCGGTAAGAAACATCAAGCGCCAGGAAATTGGCATGACGAAAATGAACCAACTTACAACGTGAATCAGGAAAAGAGACGCAATTATCAAGGTTGCTCAGCGCCATACCTTGGGAGTATTCCCTAAACCATTTCCAAAGGCGGAGGAAAGCAGAACTCAGAGCATCTCCTTGGGGGACGCCTTTGAGTTCCAGCCCCAAGTGGCCGTCAATAGCCATGTAATTAGTTTGCGCCAAATGTGCGAAAACACTACCAATACGATCAAAGGAACAATACTTCCATCCAGGGTCGTCGCGCCTGCCAAGCACGCCCTTGGATTGGAGACTTCGCCCTGGAACACTAACACCTGAAACATTGCGTTGCACCCAATACTGAGCCAACGCATTCCACATATTCAGGCCATCGGGACATGGGAGGTGTCTAAAACAATCCTTCATGTCCGCTGCAGCAACAGCACCGAAGTCAAAACCATACCCTGCAGAGAATTGGTTGAATTCATGGGTCATGTCCAACATTTCATGTACAGACATGAAATCACTGAAACCGTGTTTTCGAAAAGCATCCAACAGTACATCCAAAGCCTTGGATACCAACGAATGTAAAGCGCAACAAGGGGTTGCATGCTTATTGACAATCAACCGAAATTTATGTCCAGGCGCCTTCCATTTTGGGAGGACCGAGACTGAACCAACTGGCCAAGAAGACCGTGGAACGCATGTGAGAACAGGCAGGCTGACAAAACAGCGGCAGCAGAAAAACGCTTCTCTTCATTGGGCAAGTCATTGGTTCTGTGCCTTTTTTGTGAGTATGCTCTTTGAGCTGGCAAATTGGACACGAGGCGCCCCCCGTAAATATATTCGGGCTTCCCTTCACTAAATTACTTTACGATGCTCTACACTGACTGCGGCGCTTAACGACACTTACACACCACATGTTCCTTAAACCCATGTTCATGATACATTTGTGTGGATACAGGCACCGACTCCACGTGAACCACACGTGAACAGACCATGACCCCCATCGGGCCCCAGCTCACCGACCTCTCTCAGGGGTGGGCGGCAGGCCGCGGGCGCTAGTCGCTACTGTAGCCCCCTAAATAGCTTTTCCACCTGATGTTACATGTAAGACATCTTCCATCAGCCGACATCAGCCTCAGCAGACCTCTTCTTCTTTTGGTCCAGATTGCTACAAAATGCCTTGTCAAGTATCGACTCGTTTAAAAGCATTGTCATTAGCAACTACAAAATGCTTCTACGAAATGTTCTCTTCGATGTCATGTTCAATAATTACCTACTATGTTACTATATGAAATGGTCACCTCATAGTGGCCTCGAGCACGCTCATTTCATAGTGGAAGTTCTAAGACGGATAAATTTATGGATTCTGTGTTCACTGTGTTCTCTTCACAAACCCTCCGCCCGGACCGCCTTGAGTCGTTCGCTGCGTTCCTCCTCAATGAAGGCCTCAATCTGCTCGCGGGTTTTGCTCCGCTCGCTGGCCACCTGTTCGTCCAAGCGCTTCAGCAAACGCTCCTGGTCCGATCGAACTCGCCGCTTCTTGTCGGGATCCGAGGTCAGGATGGTCTGGGGGGGGCCGAGATCTTGGGTCTCAAAAAGGCGAGTAATGTGGCTCCTCGGCTGTCTGCACCACCTCCAGCAGTTCCTGTTTGGCTTCAGCCGCCTGCTCTCCTCAGACATGACAACACCTACACCGAAGTCTGGTTGCTCAGACCCCTTGGTTGAGCTTCACGTGTTACCACTTCGGAATGAAGGTCATGCCCACTCTGTCCGTTCTCTGGAGGGCTGACAAAGCCATAAAGGTTCACTCCCAGAAGCTGTCGTGGGAAAGTTGACATGGTCCAGCAAGTCACCTTCGCATGATCCAAGGGTAAACATGCCCAGCACACCCGCCCAGCCAATCCCATCCAAATCCCAGCACCCCGCCTTGGGCGAAATGCCGGTTACATTGGATCTGGAATTTGATGTCCCGTCAAAATGGAAGACACCCAAAGACCAATCGTACCAGTAGAAAGGTACATGCCAACCCACGACCACTGCAAACAGGGATGTTTTGCAGAAGACTATAGAAACCTTGCATGGCATCAAACCACTGTACCTGTCACTCATAGGTTGGGATTCCCTTTGTCTGTCTGGCCATCGACCCATGGATGATGTCCATGTTATGATTTGAGTCTTCTTCTGGGCAAAGTAGGCAAAGTACTCGGTTGCGGATTCGGGCGGATTCGCTGCTTTTTCACACCCCCTCTCGATTCCTCCCCGGCCGAACGGTCGGCCGAAGCCGGGCGGCTCATCTGCTCCAGGTGCCGATCCCGTTCGGCGCGCAGCTCGTCATCGGCGTTGCGCCGTTCCAGGCGTTCCTCCTCCAGGGCACGCTGGAGCTCCTGGCGTGTTGGATGGATGGAGCTTTGTTGGTTTGGTTACCATGGAAGTGGAAAAAAACCCTGTTCGTAAAGGAAAGTAGTCTTCCAAGGGACTATTTTCCACTTCCATGTTAGTGAGTCAGAGTGTAGATTTGCGTCTGATTTGCTCTGATTTGGTTGCTGGGGGTGGAGCTTGCGATATAATGCGTGGGCCCGTCGAAGAGCGAAGGCTGCTCCAACAAAGTCACACCAGGAAGCTTGTGTTTCATGAACATTGGATCATCCAACAAAATGCCTCAATGATACTATAAATGATAAATCATAATACAAATTAATTACTGAAGAATATGGGTTAATTGTAGCAAGCATATTCTCCACATCGTGTCTGAACGAAGGAATTACTACATAAGTATATTAAATATATATATATATTATATATATATATTATAAAATCTGTTAAAGGATATTAAAGGCTCAAAGGCGAAAACCTCCACTTACCGCCGTTTCTTCACTCAGCAGGCTCCAGGCGTGTCTTGTCCCGCTCGAGCTCCACCGTGTCCTGGCCACTTTTTTGACGTGACAGGGGACATCTGATAGCGCTCGGAACCCAACAAGTCTGCGAGGTAGAACATGAATTCAATGAAAAAAACGCCAGTCATGAACCAAGAATATCTGGAGGATCCTTCTGCCAGTTCTCCAGACTGTTCTTCTAGACTCACAGTTGAGAGGAAATCGAGGCTCAGCCCGCGTGCCTGGATCTTCTCCAAGGTGCGGGTCTCCAGACTGTTCACAGCAGCCATGGCCCTTCCTTCGAGCTCATCCTGCACGAGTTCCGAGCTGCATCCACTGGCAAATCTTCACCAAGCATGGCTGATCGGGGGCAGTTCGGGGTCTTGACCAATGCCCCACAAAGTTGGATGTGATCGTCAAAGCTTCTTTGGGGTCCCAGTAAACCGATTTTCTGCCAGGCCCACGCATTGAGATCTTGAGACTGAGCCTAGGTTGGAGAAAAGCTCAGCTCTCAGCTCTGGGGAGCTCCATTCTCTGGGGAGCTCCCAGTCCTGGCTCTTCTGCAAGGCACTACAGCGGCCTGCGGTCACCTGCTCCAGCTTCGCCATTTCCGCCTCCGCCGCTCCACGAGGTCGGTCGGTGCGGAAGATGGACAGCGGGCTCGACCCGGTGTCCCTCGGTGAACCGAGTGGTTGAGTCGGTTGGAGAAAAAAATTAACCGACTGAGACCTACTGTAGCTATCTATAGCATCTTGTCCTGATCACCTTTTCTCAGCTGGTCCAAGCTGAAGTTCTTCTGCATGGGAATTGGATTTCCTCAGGGTGCCATGTGTCCGGTCGCACAATGAAGCCAATGATGGTTTCGGTCCAAAGTGCCTTGAGATAAAGATCGAACAGATCTCACCCCAATCGAACAGTGTCCAAAGGGTGCTCATCACCTTTCTGGAAGCAAGCAAATGAGTGTCGGATGAAGCTGCTGTTGTCGTGGCCGGTATCAATGTGACGCAAAAAGGTTCGGCAAAGAAGCGATCACATTCCGGCCAAAGCATTTCAATAGAACATCGGCAAAGCATTTGAAGGGTTCACTATGGGTTCACCTTCTATTCTAACTTCAGGAGACCTCGACCTCCTTCCTTCAGTCCAAGAACACACCGATGCCTTCATGTCAAAGACAGCCTGTTGCGTGCGACCACTCCTCGGTCACCAAGAGCAGCTCGATTGAACTTGGGATAATCATACATACACATGTCAGCCATGTCAATATCACTTCACTAAATTCATCAGAATCCTGCAGCTGATACTAGCGACAAGCTACAGCGAGGTCTTGTCAATATCCTAGGTCCAAAGTGGCTGCTGAACCCTTATCTTTAACGCAAAATTCAGTGCATGCGGCCATCCTATTTGACAACGGGAGCACAAGCAAGCACTTTCTGGGGTTTCAGCCAGCGCCGCAGCACATTATTCGCTGCTGCTGCTGCTGCTGCTGCTGCTGGAATCTAATCTTTAGTGGCGGACCAGCCTTACTAAAGAAAGAGTACAGTATGTGTGTGTACTCCTTCCTAGTGCAAACTCGGCACACATGCACTGGCTAGCGTGAGGATAGAGCTGAGCTAGAGCAGGACTACGGCCCTAAAAGAGTACTGATCAAACACTGTGAACTCGTGGAGAAACCACAAAACTTACTGCCTCCTGTCTTTCGGGCGGGCTCCAACCAAATTCAGGATTGAATGATATCGAGTGCTCTAAAAGGTTATTTTATGATTATTAGTACAGTATGTGCCGTAACACCCAGAGAAACAAACTGGGGAGAAAAACACCACCATATGAATGACTCTTCCTTGAATCAAGGGGCTGAATGGTCTGCACATCGTTCAACTGTCTCATCATCTGGGCAGGTGCTTTGAGGACTCGGAGGACTCCAGTGAGTAGTCATTGTGGATGCCAGGACATTGTGATTTTCAGTTTAAAGCAACAAACTGAGGGACTAAGTCGGACAAAGGCCGAATGTGCCTATCTGTCTTGCAAAGGCCTGTGTGGAACACCTTCCAGAACTATGTAAATATGGATGTGTAGTACGGCCACATGGGTTTGTCTGGTCGGGGATTCGCAAAAAATTCTTGGGTTAAGGCTCGGCCAAGGAAAGTGTGGTGACCCTGCTCCTGTATTGCTTTGTTGTTTTGGTGAAAATGTTGTCATGTGGATAAGAAGCCACAAAGCACGCACATGATATCCCATACAACTCATATCGAACCTCTCAAATCACTGAATCCTTTTGATATCATGTATACCTCCCCACAAAATCCACTCGTCTTCTGACCATCAGGACAAAGAAGGTCGTGAGCCAAACGTCCCAGCGCTTTTGGGAGGCGCCCGTCCATCGCCAGGCCGCACCGGAGCCCTCCGAGTTTCTTGGGAGGTCATGTTGGGCCAAAAGGTCAGTCCAGAGGGAGGTGTTTTTCAGGGTTAGGACAAAAGTTTGGTTCCCACTTCCATTTCCAAAATCTGTTGCAGAACACTTTTGGACTCCATTTGGAATCCACAACTGGCACTGCACGAGGTTCAAAACACCAAGTGGCGCGTCCCTCTGCATCCCGGAGTTCTTGTTGCTGTGCGCGCTGGCTGCTGTCCAAGCGCTCTGCCACACTGGTGAGCTCCGTCTGCCGAGTGACTTCTGGTCAAAACGACCGTTTCCACCAGGGCGACGCAGCAACGGTGTGGCTGGGGGAGCATTTATATTCTATATATATATATATATAGTGACTTAGAACAGAAGGTTGGTTTGGCGACCGGATGTTGAGGGGGGAATTTGATGTTCACCTCTTGCCATATTTGGGGCTCCCTGCCTTCTCCCTTTTCTCCACCATTCCAGCCTTGAACAAATATCCATGGCCCAATGTCTTATGGCTCCAATCATGCAACCAGCAATTTGAGAATCCGCAAAGCTTGGAAACTATAAGTGATATATCCAAGCTGGTCACTCTTTGTACTCCATCATGACTCCCCACGATGTTTAGAAGCAACATGCTCTTGCCCCGGTTTCCTCTGCTGAACCTCCAGAAATCCTCAACCCATCAATTTACCACCTACAAGGCTGAATTATCCTTCAGCACCACAATTTATTTGAGGTCGCGCCCAGTCTCATCTCCACCATCGCCATACCATTTCCCTCCGCCACGCGCACACGAGCGCCCACGAGCGCCTTCTGGCCATTGATCTTCCGTCCTAACTCGTCGATGGACCGCTGCTGCGCCTCCAGCCCATCGGCCAGCCGCCGCGCAACGCCCCGCGTCTCTCCGTCCATCTCGATGCTGAAGTCCCGCTTGGCCTTGGCAGGACTTCAAAGTCCGAGGGGTCAACAGGAACACGAGGGGTCCCAGGCACCTCGTGGATCTCCTCCGAGAGCTTTGCGGAGTCCTTGAGCCAGGCGGCCTGTGCCTGCAGAGCGAGGACCGGTGCGGTGCCTCCGGATGCGGAACGGATGTTGGAGTGAATTGGTTTGTCAAATTGTTGGTTTCATCCTTAAAGAACGGAAAGCTGTTCTTGTGTATTGCGAATCGTATCATCATGCATCATCTGAATCATCTAAGGATGCAAACGGCAGTCAGCACCCTTGAGGGGTCAATATACACTCCTGAACCCTGAGTCTGACTGGGGAGAGGATCATAGCAATGTTATTCAAATCAGCTATTGTCCTACTTACCATCGAAAACATATGTTTTTCAAAACCAACAATATGGAACCCTCCATCTGGAGGGTCATCTGAGCATCTTCGAAGGGGAGGCCTGTAGCCTGTTGCTAAAGAGGGAGGTTCTTACTCTGTATGAATGATAACTACATAACTACATGTATAGTAGTAAGCATTGATCAGCTGGTTTTTTGCTTTTTTAAAGGCCTCCAGGTGAGTTGCGTTTGGATCATTTTGCCCACGTGGTGGAACCCTGCCCAGCTACCTGGCTCCCCAAAGCCGCCCCACCGCGCCTTCTCCAAAGCTAGGCCCAAGCGTGAGACGACTCCCCTCAGCACCAGCTCCGCTTCGGGCAAAGACCAGCATCTTCGGTGGTACAGAATTACAAACAACTCGGGACCAGGCTTTTTTCAGCCTGCACCTCTGCAACAATTGTAGAAGTGTGTGTGTGTATATGACAGTGTATGACCCCCTTCTCAGCATGAGTCTTCCAGCAAAACTTCGAAACCTACCTAGAGGATCAACCGGACACACTCCAGAAGGGTCAAGTCCTTACATTCCTCATGTGGAATGCCACCTAGGTGCTCTGCCCGCTGCTGCTCTTCGATTCGCACGTTCTGCTCCGTCTGGAGCGCTCGCTCCGTGTCCGCAAGCTTTGCCTAATAGTCAAAGCGAGCAGGTCAAGCCTTTCCCGATTAAAATCGATGAAGTCACCAGTTCTATAGGTCAGCGCAAATATCCCAGCTTACAAATGAACACTATACAATAACACTTGTGGTCACCTGCCTCTTGTCTTTTTTCTATAGCCTGATTATGATTGGGGCGTCCTGTTGGACCATCGCTTTTACAGCACCTCTTTCATTCACGGTGATGTTGAATGGACCAACAAAGGTAAATGGCAACAAGCTAGTAACCACCTGTCTTCAGGGTGGCAGGTGCTGTCTTCATCATTTTGCATAGGCATAATGTTGTCCCTTCAACTCCCACATGTTCCAGAAAGCCTGCAGCTGCTCGTGCCGGACCTGCATCTGGGTCCAAAACTCCTGGCATTGTCCCCAAGGCTTGGGGAGTAGATCTCATTAGATCATATTACATCTCCAAGGTCAATTCTATTGGAAATGGCATTGATGTCTTACCTACAGTATGTGATGGATACCGTTTCTCAATGTCCTCTGATGGAGAAAAACACCTTCCAACATCAGGTCCTCAGCACCGGGTAGAGAGGTCTCTCTATGAAGAGTAGCTCCCACCATCTACGGGTCCTGCTTGTCTTCTTCCCTCTGCTGCTGCTGCAGGGATCTCAACTGCAAGGCGATCTTGTCCTGAAAATCAACATGTTTTGTTCCCAGCTGGTAGGAGACTTGTTCGGCCATACCGAACCCGAACATCCTGCAGCATGACACCTTCCAACGCAGTGAAGACCGCTGGGGAGTCGCGTCTCATGTGATGGGGGGCTCCGAATGATAAGCTCATCTGCAAAGCGCTTTCGAGGAACGGTTTGTCAAAGCAATCTCCAAGCTAGGCTTGTAAGGTTACAGGAGCAAGCATAGGTCCCGGCTTTGTTGGTGATCAACAGAATACTGCACCAGCGAAGAAAACCTACAGATCACACATCCACTCCGTCCACAGTATGCCATGTTGGTGCTTTAAGGGACAAAGTGTACGTGTCCCTTGAGTCTAACTGGTCCGTTGACTTACCAAGTACGAGGTCTTTCTCGGTGTAAGTGGCAATTTTGAACGTGCCCATTACCCTCGCCCCCCTAAAACGATCCAAAAAATTGGAACTGAAAGGAACTGAAAGGAACCATCAAAAAAAATATACCGTCTGGAGTCTAGATGCCGGTTGACCACCGAAATGCATGTGGCAAATGTTGAAAACTCACGAGTCTGAAAGCCCACGTACAAATAAATGCATGTCTGATGCCAAAGTTCATCCTGGTAGATGTCCGTGTCATAAACTCAATTCATGATTGATAATAGTTGCATTTGTAATAGCCAAAGCAACAACATTCACCTTCCATGCGTTGGCCCCCAATTTCCTATCAAGTACCAAATGATTGCTATTGGTAGTAAATCAACAATCTTGTTTCAGCAATCTCAGCACGGGTCCAGTCACATAAATGTAAAGCTTAAATTTATATTATACAATTATATAATAGTACTGTAATTTGTATCCATTGTGACGTTTGAAGCTTAGGGCTATGCAGAGGTACATAACACAATTGAGGATCCAATACTATCCAATATTGTTTGCAGGGGCATGGCTATAAACCGTCTTGCAATGTCTTGCAGGTACCTTTTCAACCATCTCAACGAAAGGAGCCCTGACACCGCCCCTCAGGGGCAAGCATTGTACAAGCTCACAAGAGTGGGAACCCACAAACAACAGCCAACCAGAGTCATGAAGACATTGCAACATCTCAGGCTGTTCTTCTTTTCCTTGGTCACCTGCTCCAGAAAAGCGCTCTGAATAGCAGGATCCAGCTTCATCATGCCCACGTAGGATAAATTATCATCAAGGCGTGCCACGAAGGTCAGCAGGAGGATATTCAGGACCAGCTCAGATTTGAGCTGCGCACGCCAAATGAAGGGCAAACCCATGACCATCTCCACAGATGCCAGGCCCAGCTTGGGAAGTAGCAAGAACAAAAGGCCAGTGCATCTGCATCGACTCATGGTGATAGCGAGGTATAGGTGCCCGCACTGCCAGAATTCCATCTGTAGAACTCCAATGAGGACCAAGGAGCCCATGAAATGCACGCCGGGTGCACAAAGAAGGTGCTCTGAGATGGGCCGCCCTAAGGCTTCTTCCCACAGACTCCCCACCAAGCATGCCTGTATGGTCATCACGCATGCCAGCACCACGAGCCGTCCACACCCGTTCATGCCTTGCTCCCGGTCCAGTACTGTCAGTGCCAAGGTATGAGGATCGTCATGCAGGTCCGCGAAGCTTTCGAGGTCAACCGTGCGCGGGCGACTTCCAGAAGGGATCACGCCATGAGGCATCAGCAAGGGCTACGAAGACAGAAGTCAAAACAGTCACCATGACACTTTCTCAAGCCACTGAACCTGGAGCTGCGGGAAGCTTCATTGTGCACGCAGCATGGCACTCCACGAAGTCACTATCTCCGCGACAAAAAACATGACTCAACTAGGAGAAAGCAACAGGGTCCTTGGAGTCTAAGATCTGCTGCAGTGCCGCCAGGGAAGACTTGCACTCGACCACCACGCCCTGATGCCTCATAGGAGACTGGCTTCTGGGACTTGCAAACAGTTTCACAAACATGGAAAACTATATAATGAAAATGACTCTCTTTCTCGCCATGTGTTTTGTTTGCCTCAAACATGGGCATCTCCATACGAGGCATTCCACAAATTCCACATACCTCTTTGGACGCCGAACGGTCCGGTGAACCCGGCGAATTCCAACAATATGGATCGAACCATTAGATTTCGATTAGTTTTAATGTTACTTATTTCTTGTTTCTAATAGCTTCTTGCTACTAGTAGTGAGGCCAGGAGCCCCTAGTAGCTTCTTGCTACTAGTAGTGAGGCCAGGAGCCCCTAGTAGCGTCTTGTTGCTAGTAGTAAGGCAAGGAGCCCCTAGTAGCGTCTTGTTGCTAGTAGTAAGGCCAGGAGCCCCTAGTAGCGTCCTTGCCCCTAGCTGCACTGTTTGTAATATGTTGTAGTCAAACAATCAGATCTTTGATCAGATCCTTGGTGGTTGGTGGCCAATCGCCATGTCTCCAGCTCCCAACATCCATTCGGTGCATCCAGCTGCTCTTCCCAGAGCTCCCGTGCGGCGTTGAGCGCTGCCTCCTGGACTCCGCCCAAGCGCTTCTGGCAAAGCTCCTCACTTTCCTCGCAACGCTTGGCACAGTCAGTGCCACAGCGATAAAGCCTAAGGCGGGAGATAGGGCTGCCGGAGATAGGGCTCATTCTGGGATCTTTGGGAGTCTAGGCATGTAGGGCGTCGATGGATGTAGGCTGTCAGGCCATCTGCTTGACACCGTTGGTTCATGGGAGGACGCCGTCTCTACTCTACTAATACCTACTAATTACATCTAATTACATACGTTCTCTTCACCCTAAAGCCCAACACCAAAAAAAGAGATACATGGAACCTCATGGACCTCCAACTTGCCCTTGTCGTTTGTCCAAGTCGTCGTCCGATTCGCCGGGGCGCAGCTTGCGTAGCTCCTCGAGTTCCTCTCGCATGGAGCTCACTGAGGGCTCTAGCGCCTGGACGCGCTGCACCACTCGCGCTTGGTCCTGTCTGCACCACATCGAGCAAGCTCGCGCATGTCCGGGGCGGGAGGGCGGGAGCGCATGGAGGATCGGTGTCCAAGAAGTATTGATTCTCACGCTTAAGCATTGAAGAACTCCTTGAATTCTCTTTGTAGAGAAATCCTTGTTGTGGTAAGCTCATGGACCCGTGGACCGCTACAAGCACAGAGTCGGAAATGATTCGATTCTTCAAAGAGTCGTCTTTAATCTTTAATGTGCCGGGATTGCACATGCTGCTCACCTTGGCTATCTATTCCACCTTTTTGAGCAAATTTGACAATCTTACGAACAAAGAACCTAAGCATGCCAAGAGCGGTGCTATTGCACCAGTTGATGCGTGTGTCTCATGTCTATGGAAAATTGCTACTGTAGTTTATAATCTCAAAAATGATCGCCTACCTACAGATGTGTCCAAAACTGTTTACTGAAGCAAAATGGTCAAACTGGTTAAAAGCTTCGGAATCGCGAAAAAACGCAACAAAAAAGAAGTGGTGCCTTCTCATCTTGCGCAGCATTCTGCTGGAGATGTTGCTGCGCCGAGACCTGTTGCTGCTGCTGTCGATTGCTGAGCTCATAGACCATGTCGCTGAGCCTTGAGAAGCCCATCGAGGCCCCCTTGCTCAAAGGTGGTGCTATGGGGTGTAGGCACCTCTATGCAATTCTATATTTTCAACATTGTTCAACCTTGGGCTAACTGTACCCAATGGTATAAGTACCTTCTGCTTGTGTTGGGTTGTGAACCGAACATAGCGCGCAATGCTACCTGCCCAAGTCAAGCATGGCCAAACAAGGGCATTCAGTCCCATTCCACAAATCAACACAGGCTCCACCAAAACGCATGCCAAAGCAAAAATGAAGTACAAAGAGGTCAAAAGCCCTTATAAGGCCCTTATTAATGGCATTTCCTGAAAACAATGTAGCAAACATAGCGTAATTATATACTTAAGTAATTATATATATATATATTCATATATATATATATTATATACGTTATATAATTAGTCACATCTCCTGAACCTTCCACCACTTCCCGTCCTTCCCTCGGGTCCTTCATGGCCCCTCCCTTCGCTTTCCGCTGAGCGGCTGCTTCAACTGCTCGGCCGTCTCCGCGCCTAGCGCCACTCGTGCGCTGGCCTCGCGCTCCAGGCCCTGTCGCAAGACCTCCAAGTTCGCCGAGGCGGAGGCGGCCACCGCAGCCGCGCCCATGGCGGCCTCGCCAGTGCCTGAAGACGGCGTGATTGAAGAGTCAACAGTAAACTGCTTCATGAAGAGTCATCTACATTTCTAGTAACTGTACAAGTCTCTACACTTAGTCAGTCCATCCCCATCAACTCTTCAGAGCCCAAGTGACCTCCACCATTGCCGGCGTTCATGGCACCGGCTGAGACGGCGTTCATCAGGCCTTGGACCTGCGCCACCGATTGAGCCATCTGCCCCTCCAGTTCCTGCAAGCCTTGGTCCGAGATGAAAGCAGTTCTACATCTGGGAACCGTTCAACTGCAAAAACGACAGACCGCCCCAGATTCATTGACACCTTCCGGTGGAACAGCTCCACTGTTGGCGTCCACTGCTGACTGGAGAAAACCTTGCCTTTTTCTTGAAACTCCTAGGTCCTGCATGAGCAGCATGGCCAACTCCGTGTTTCAACGTACAGTATATAAATCAACACAGGTTCCACAGGCCTTGCATCGCATGGGATTTGGACGCAGAACTTGTTCTTAACACGATGTCGTGCTGCCAGAAAACGCATGTCTTGCTTCTGGCTCTGGGCTGTGAGGTTCCCCACAAGCCTTTGCTGCTGCTGCCCTGTCTCTTGAACAGACACACGCAACCTCACGCAGCAACGACGCGAAACGACGGCCGCGGTCGATGTTTGTTGAAACCACGCCCAAAGTTGCTTCCTTTTCCACGCCCATGTCAACGATTCCACGGGCATGTTTTGAGATGTTTTGAGTCTACATATTACGTATATTATACGATATTATACGACTATATATATTTTTTGATGCTGGGGAATGATCCATCTCCACTGAGCAAGCAATATCCACATGAATCATCGTCTTTTGAGACCCAGGGCCAGGAGGCTGTTGGAGCTGCGAATGCAGCTGCTCGTGTTCCCGCTGCACCCAGTCTTTGAAGTGCTTATCCGCCTAGCAGCCGGCTCAGGTGGCATGCTGGAGCATCACAACCAAGAGGGGATCACCTAAACCGCTCTGCTTGGAGTAGGAAAAGCTGGTTTTTAGAAAGAAAGAAAGAAAGAAAGAAAGAAAGAAAAACACTGGCTGAGGGGCCTGCCTGCCTACACACAACTCACTTCAAGTATTTATTGTTCCATGTTCTGGAAGAAATACACCAGAGGATTCAGCTTCAATGAGTTCTGACTTCGGCAAAAAACAGGTGACACCCTCTTCATCCCGCTTCCTAGACTCCTATGTTGGAACACCATCTTCCCTTTCCTTCCCTCCTTCCATTTCGTTTCCCAAAGCCGGACCGGACTTCCCGCACCTGCTCGAAGGCGCCGAAGCGGCGGGATATCTGGTCCCGCTGCTCGGTGACCGAGGCCTCGAGGCGTCGCTCCAGCCATTCCTTGGCCTCGGACGGTCACCGAGCACGGCGGAGGTCCGGATGGGCTGGGCATTTACCGTTTGGTTGATCGTTTGGTTGATGGGGGGCAGGGGTGGGGAGGCGGGAAAGTCAGAGGTAGCCTTTTTGGGGTGCAAGTGCCCAAAAAGGACCGGAAACGTCTGGGTCAGGAAGACTTAAGGATTGAAAAGCGTCCAAGTCTGCATGGCTTTGACTGCTTTTTGGGCTACTGGTCACTGTAAGCAATGACCATTTGTCTTGATCTGTTGCCAAACGGAGTAACATAATGGTACCACCTTATAGTTAGAGGACTGTGCTTGCGCTGTTCCACCGAACCCCCGGGTGCCTCGGCACCAGTGTCCATGCTCACCAAACGGGGTCGCAGGGCGTTGGCCTTCAAGTCTCGCCAGTCCTCCATGGGCGGAGCCGCCCAACCCAAAGGCGGGAGCTGCGCCGGATACCTGAGCGGGCGGAGCTCGGGAGGGGGGTGATGTGACCGGTTTCGCAAAGGGGACTCAAGGACACAAGGCAAAGGGGCATGGAAGTTGAAAAGGAGTGAACATGTATGAAAATGTACTTTAAACAAGAAGCAAAAAAGGATTTGAATCAAGAATGAAGGGTATAGCTTCTTGGGATGGACAAGAAACCAGGTTCCACCCAAGTGAACTGGCCCCCTTTTGTCCATTCCTTTCGAGCAAGTCATGAAGATTCTGACACAAATCTACGCGATTCTGCTGCCAGTCGCAGGTCTGTTTTTCAACAGGACCCTCTGAACTGCACCCGCCCCAGTCTGTTCAGGGCACAACGGCTGGATGGGCTCCTCCAGCTCCGGCCGGCTGGGCAGCGACCGGCTCTCGCGCCGCTGCAGCGGCGAGGCATCGCCGCGGCCGCGCGGCGCCGGCGAGTCCTCGCGCCGGTGCAGCACCTCGGTGCGAAGGGGCTGGGCATGGCTGGATCCAAAACAAAAGCAAATGACGGCATTGGGAAGAATCCTGACGGGTGCTGCAGCAGTTTTGGCTGAATGGTTGGGACTGGTTGCATTTCAGAGCAGATGCACCGATCCTTGCCAAACTGGCAGGGCTGACGTTCTTTCACGAGTGCCGAGTTCGGCACCGACCACAAATGGTCCGGCCGGCGGCCATCCGGCAGGCGCCGCTGCCCCGCCGGCGGCAGCTCCCGCGGCATCGGGGGACCCCCCGGCGCGGGTGGTGGGCGCGGGGGCAAGGCGCCCAGCATGGCCATGGCTGGAGCAGGTGAGACAGTGAAGTGGAAACTTGGAGGCTGATGATGTCTGATGCCTTTGGCGAAGAAATGGAAAAGAGAGAAGCTCCCTGGATGTTGTGATGATGTTACTTGAGGCGTGGGGGGATCCTGGTTCTGCATGGAATCGTCCTGCTCAGCTGGGGCTTGGATAGGGTCAAAGGGGTGTGAGCTGCAGCCTTCCCTAATCATGCCCATGTTGTATCTTGTTGTAGATTGGTTCACTTGACTGTCCACTCCCAGGAAGAGTCGCAACTGCGAGAGCATTACTCTCTGGAGCCGGGAGCAGCGCTCAAAGCAACACAGGATCAAGAAGACCGATCATGTACATGTAAGCACTCATCACCTCCCGTGGTCGAACAGAACAGGTAGAAGCTGCACTGAACTATAGCCGCACGGAGGGGGCACAACCCAATGAAACCGTTCTATCCAGGATCCATTTCATGCATTTCTAAAATGCGATTGTCTCAAGTCTGCTGCATAATTAATTAGCCCAGACCCCAATGACCCAGCCAAACGTCCTTTTCAAGGTCCAGGCAATCAAACAACCTCCAACATCTCCAAAAGTATCCAAACCTTTCTGGGTATTATACCGAATTGTAATTTCACTTCCGTGATTTGCCCCGTCTCTTCGGTCTTCCTGAATTTGGTCAGCACGTGCCGATCCTTGCTGGACCCACCGGTCAGCAACCCACACAACCCATGGGTCGTGCCTCATGGGTCCATGGGGTTCATCTGATCTGATTCATCTGATTCATCAGATTCATGATGCATCTCCTCGTTCTCTGGAAAAAATGATTTAGGACTTCTGAATGGAGCTCGGAGTTTTCGGGTGGTAAACACCTGCTGCACGGGGTCCAAACGCACCATCACGCCCGGAGGGCCCGGCATGCGGCTACCTTGCTTCCGCTTGGGCTGGTTCGCCTGGTTCGCTTGACTTGGATCGTTGGGTGCTTGTTGCAAAAACTAGATCATTGAAATGGTTAGCGATGCACCTTGTTACTAGTAGCTTCTTGTTACCAATAGAAATGCCAGGAGCTACTAGTAGCGTCCTTGCTCCTAGTAGCGATGCACCTTGTTACTAGATAATTGGATCACGTTCAATTTTGGTTGGCCGTTCACCTCCTGGTCATCTGCTCTATGAAAACGATGTTTTTGGACTCTATATAATAGACTCTAGATCACTTCCCTGCAATTCCATCCTTCTTTGGCTCATGATAGCTCATCCATCCTTCCCGGCACACACCTGGGCTTCTTTGGCCAGGTTGATGGAGGACTGGGAGCCTCTTCGCAGCATCTGCGCAGCCTAGGTAGCGTTGGGCCGTCCAAGCACGGATGAATAGGTTCCGGTGTTGGGCCGTTGGGATACGTTTAGGGTGGCAAAACCAGTTCGGGCGAGGGTCGTCCGTCCAGATTGAAGAACCACCTGGTCGTTGGCATGTCTCTTCCTCTACATTAAGCACTTCGAACCCACCTGGGTCGCTGCAACGAACCGAGTTCACGAAACCGATCCTCGTCGCGATTCTTTTTCGCCTCGAGCCTGTCTTAGATTCAAGACGTCAGGGTCTCAGGGATCTCCTGTGCGACGAATCGCTGGTCTCAGGGATCCTTCTTTGGGATCCTCTCCGTCTCGCAGCTTTCCCATACCATTTGACCTGCCCACATGAAGGTCGACATCGGAGGTGGTGCCAGGGTGTTCAACTCATGTATGACTTTCCAATGAGGTCTTCGGTCTTCGGGCGCAGCATCTTTGTATTGCACACGAGGGAGTGGTGCAAAGCACATCCTCTCAAAGCTTTGTATGCCAAAGAAACATAGGAGCTGGTTTGGCAGTGCTACTATGACCCTATTGCCTGGGTCCTCAGCTTGCATGACCCTCATCCATCGATTCATTTGCCTAGGCAGGGCAAGCGAGCACAAGTATATGTGTGTTTCTGCCAATGAATGCAAATAAGTCATGGACAATGTCTTTCTTTTTTAGAAACCTATTGAGAATTGTCATTGATTATGACCATGGGAGGTGGTGTGGTCTCCAGAGCAAATGATTGATCCTGGTTGCTCCTCTCACTCTCCTAGCTTGTGGGTGTGGGCCTCCATTAAGCAGGGAAGCTCCAATGTCGCAGTGAACTCATCTGGTTGTTCCCCACCACTGCACCAGTTTTTGCTGAAAGAAAAGCAGCTATTAAAACTAGTGGAGACTGAGGAGTCGAGGGGTAAGCGTCTAGAGTGTTCAAGAGATCGGTTTGGAAAGCTCCAAGTCCCAGGGTCATCTGAGCTTGCAAGTCCAGTCAAAATGCATGTCTGACAGGGGAAGAACATGAAGGTGATGGGGTTGGCAACCATTCATTCTGCCACAGCACTTCCAAATGCCAATGGGAACTACAGAGAGACACCGGATCAGATCTTGGCAGTCCATAAAAGACGGAGTTGCCAAGCAATTTGACAAAATAAAGGAGAAGTGCAAGCCGACATGTTTGGAGGCAGGACGACCATAGATGTGCTCAAAGGTTGTCGCACACCCGGCACTTGGGTTATATAATATTATTGCAATGACCCTCCAATCACTGGAGATCCTTCAAACTCTACTCAAACAAACCTGTTGAAGGGGCCAATCTCGGCCAATCTGCATTGTCTGAAAGCCGGCCTCTCTGTTGGGAGGCTCCAGGTTTGTGGTTCAAACCCTGGTGGCTCACCAGCCAAAGCGCTTTCACATGTCCACGGGCCCATGGTATCCACCCATAGGTGATTTAACCTCAAATGCCTGGTTTCCTAGCACAAAAGCACTGTGTTCCCCCTTGTCATTGGATTCCATGTGAAGATGTCTCACCCACCCCTCTCCTGCTCACTCCTGCCTCACTGTCCTGGCCCCTCCCCTGGCCGTGCCCCACGCAACAAGGCACCCAGCTCAGGCTGAAGTTCCACATGAACGCATCCATCGTTCGGATCGCCCCGGCCACCTCGCCGCCTGAAGCCGCAAGCATGGGTGAAAGTGAAGGTCCCATGTCATTGGAGGGGGGTTGGGAATGCGAGTGGAATGCGAGTGGAAACCAACATGTCTGAACAACATTGAACAACCACAAATCCTCCCCACCATCCTCCAAATATTAATTAATCGCACATGTGACAGTGCGTAGACTGACACCCAATATCACCCAATGCTGGTGGACACTCAATCTAGTTAGGCCGAGTGAAAAAAACTCTAAGATCACCTCATTCACCATCGCATCACTCCTGAGGTGGGTTTTTGCCAGGTTTTCCTTTTCCCCACTCTGAGCGCACTGCCAAGGACCTGTGCTGCTTGTTGTGGTGCCGCTGCTCAAGCGCTCAACCAGCAAGTTTCCAAGGTGACATGACTGTGGATTACAAACCTCGTATGCTGGCGAGCACTCAAACATAGGGGAAAGCACTCAAACACGTGTCCCTAGGGGGTCTTGAATTGTTTCCTGTGACCCAACTGCCCCGTTGTTCGGCCCGAGTGGCGCATGTCCTGCAAGACCTTCAGCAAGGACCCGAGGAAGGCGAAGAGCAGGGACACCACCCAGGCATTGCGAGAGGTCTCCGTGATGGTGATCCTGTGATGGCGCTCACCCCAGGGAGCCCAGCAAGGTCGTACAATCATGTACAATCTATTTGCTATCATTCTTTGATGCCCAAACATCCCAAATCTGAAAAGTGTGTGGGGCGACAGCGTTCCTCCAACACTCCACTTCGCAGCCCATTCGTCCACCGGTTTGGCCGAGGTGCCCCAGAATCTGTTGTTTGTCATCCAGCATGGCCACCTTGGCCGCGAAAGAAGCGCACATCACGGACCCACGGAAGCAGCCCGCTTCCAGGCTTCCAAAGAGGTCCATCTTGACACCCAGCAGTGAAACAATGTGAAACATGGGAATCCAAGAAAGCCTGCGAAAGAACTCCTACGAACCCACAAAGAGCGCCTCCAGTGGCCCACACTCCGCAAACCACCCACTCTTGCAACGCTCAGTGGCTCGTCGCTCAATGCTGTGAAGAAGGCTTGCAACTTCTGCAGCGTTCCACTGACCTGATACGCAATGCACAAACAGTTCTCCGCGTTCCTTTTTAAAAAATGATCTTGTGCTGTCGCCTCTCTGGATGGGCGGTTTGCTTACTCTGTCATTCGCGCGAAAAACTCAATTCTCTTGAAAGGAAACCGCTTGTCCAGCGCGGCGGAATCGCTCGATCCTTTTCGATGTGCATCTGGGCGACGGGAAAGCACCACGTCGGCAGCGGCATCGACTAAGACCTGGGAGTCCCGCTCCAAGAGGCTGTTGATCGTGATACATGCCTCGCGGAAACAGAGTCAACAGTCAGTGACATTCAGAGCATCAAAAACACAAGGAAGCTCAGTCAGTCGGAAGAGTATGGGGGAACTGGGTGGCAGGTGATTCAACGTCTTGGACTCTTTGAACTGAAAGCCCGGGAAAAGATATAGATCGTTATATATTTATCTTTATTTATCTTAGTGTGCGTCTAATTGATATTTGTTGCATATGCGTTTTTTCCAAGTTCCGTGGGTGTCGGAAAGCACCTTTGAAGAAGGTATTGTCGGAAGCACTAGGGAGCTAACGATGTTCGCTTTTGGTTGTCAACTAAACCCGGTCATGTTCTCCACTGGATCATGGACCGTACTTCAAGAGATTACCTTGCAGGAGGTCGTTGCTCCTTGGCAAATGGCCCGCAACAGGTCGCAAGGACTTTCCCTAACAAATGGATGGAAACATCCTGCAACAGGTTCACTATGAAAGATCCTCAAATTTAGCCCCTGGTCACGTCACACTTTGATTGAGTACCCACTCTTTTTGAGGACCCACTTTGCCACCTTATGGCACTTGATTCTTTGGCCAGTGATCTAAGACCTTCCTCCATCGTCCCAAGCCCTGACGCCCTGGTCCTGCATCACAGTGAACATGATGACTCCCAAGCATGCCACCAGCAGCACCACCAAGATAATCCCAGGTGAGAAAACATCTCCATTTGCAAGCCAGTCGAACGCACCCGTGACCATGAAGCAAATGGTCAGCCTCATTCAGTGTCTCACAAAGAGCTGGTGAGACCATGGACATAATCATAATCCAGTCGGTGGTCACCCAAAACAAAAATCCAGCTTGGTACTTCAGCGCAGTTCCAATTAAAACAAACATCAACAGAACCGCCTGCAACATCTGAACAACCATGTTTTTTCACGAACAAGGTTACTTTGGGAGTAAGGGCAAGTCTGCGAAGGTGGAGGGTCTCTATCAAAGACTATATACAGTATATCACAAAAAATTGCCGCCTGAGTGCATTTGCCATTCCCCTCGTTTTCCACGAATGCCATTGTTCATTGAGGATTCAGTGTTAGCTGTAGCTTTTACGGCTTCTGAAACTGGTATTTGATCTGTCGAATACAAATGAACGGAATACTCTACTGACTCTTTTTGCAGGCTGATGTTATCCAACATTAACCCAGGAATGGTCATTCTGCACTAACATGCTTTGCTCCCAAGATCCCTAACCTTTCGGTATTCTTACAGTCCTTGAAAAAAGTAGACCTGAAAAACCATTCATGAGAATCCAACGGGACACCTTGGAGCGGTAGATTTGGTAAGAGATTTTGCTTGCTTGGCATGGGGCAACTGGATGCATGGAGCCTGTTTCTCTGCTATTGTCAGCACTAAGCGGATATCCTCTCTGTATAATCAGGTTCGCAGAGAATAATGTCTACCAAGTACAGGGAACATGATTATGGCAGAATGCTCAGTGGCGCTGCGCGATGGATATGAGTCCAAATTCTTAACTTGAACAAGTCGGAACTCGGAACCTGCAAAACCAAAAGTATTCATTCACTGTCTTCCCATGGCTTGCTCATGTTGCTTCTGCGCGGACTACTTGCTAGAACTAATTATTGAGTAGTACTTAGATGTATTTAGTACAGTAACCCTCTTCCACAGCCCAATGGCAAAATGCCCGAATCCAAACAACCACAAACGCCCAAAACACCCAGACTCATTGACATGAAACTGCAAGGTCAAAACTCCACAGTAGTCCATTGCTGCAGATTCCTCAGTGATCAGAATGGTGGACCCTGGCCGGTGTGACACTGGGTGGGCTGATGGTGCTTTTGGTGGTATTTACGGAGAGGATCAAGCCTAGGATTCGAACGACAAATATCCAACAAGAAGGAGAAATGACCAGCAATGATACGGCTATCACGCATGTATATTAGATAATTATATTACAAAGTTATATATATATAGTGCTGTGTTGTGTAGTCCATCTTGGCACGTGGGCTTCAGAAACGTCATCTTCGCCGACTTCAGCCAGTGAGCACGGAGGGCGGCTCAACTGAAGACATCTTAATGCACAATGTTGTGTTCCCAAAGATCTTTGAATGGTTCACTTCACTGGCTAAAGTGCAAACACGACAAGCCCTTAGGAAGAACACCCCGGTGTCTCGCCCACCCTTCGTCGTCCTCGGTGCTGCGGGAGGGGCATCGAGGAAGTCCACCTGGATGTACCTCCGGAGGGCTACTAGGAACAAGAAGCTACTAGGGGCTCCTGGCATTGCTACTAGGAGCAAGAACCCTAGTAGGGGCTCCTGGCATCGCTGCTAGTTACAAGAAGCTACGATCGGGGCTCCTGGCCGTACTACGAACGGAGCGATCGGACGCTACGAACGTAACAAGGGCATAGCACCTCCGGAGGTCCCACCACGCTTTCACATCATCCAAATTGGTCAAATCCAAGCGCTCGGTGCCTCGGTGGTTTTCGAGGGGTGAAAAAGGAGGGTGGGTTCGACCCCGGGTGTTGATGGAACGGAGTCTCCAAGTAATGTCAATATGACATCCATGCGGTCCATGCGGTCTAAGTCTAAGTCTATGCGAATTGTTCGAACAAAATCTCAGATCATCTAAGAACGTGCCATATTCTGGCCGACCCTGCATCAACCCTCCATGAAACAAGAATGATAACCTTTCTTGTTCAAAAATGTCTTTGAACCATACTCTGTCCATCTTCAAGTATTGAACATGAAACAAATCGCCCAACCCAAACAATGAATCTGATTTTTTAAGGATCCCCCTTAAAATCAAGGGTGTGGGGGTGGGGGCCGAGCCCCGGTCCCTCCGGCTCCGCTCCGGTTCCGAGGTTCCGAGGATCCGGTCCAAGGCGTGCTGCAGCTGATGTTCGGTGATCTCCGCCCCCGACTGTCCTGAGAAGTTCTAAACATGTTTTGAAGCATGTATCTATAATGTGTATATATATATTAATATATATATATATAGTTCTACCAATTATGTGTGTAATATATTGCATATAAAGAACAGATGCCAGGAAATTGACACTAAATTCAAACCTCCGCGCCCGAGACTGTGGATCATGCAATTGGAAGGCTTGGACTAATCAAACTTAGTTATGGCCAGTGACCCATCTTGGAATTCAGTCCAAACCTCGGCTTCGAATTGCCACTTCTTTTTGAAGGAGTCCTTCAGTGGGAGCTTCTTGGAGGGACATTGAGGGGGGGGGCAATATTCTGCGCTGCCGAACAAAGCAAACTCACTGTGAGGTGACTGTTCGGTTGGCGTAGCGCCGGCATCCAGCATCACCACTCAATAAATTGCAGCTAAAACCACTTGGCTCGATGAGCGAAGGGCATTCTTGAAATTGTCCAGCTATGGCAAGCAATCCAGCATTCAAGTTATAAAATATTATATACCAAAAAAAGAATTGAATCCAACATGAAGGGATCAACACCCACTTTTAGATCTATTTGCAGTATTTACAGTTAGTAATAAGTACCTTTTGAGGTTTGCTCCTGCCTCACGTCCTCCCCCGTAACGTCGAACGAGCCTCGATTGTTGTTGCTCAGGCTGTTGGCCAAGATGGTGCGAAGGCTTTCCCGGTCCTTTTGGCTCCAGCTCTCGATGCTGCTGTAGGAGGTGAGCGTACTGAAGATCAGGAGCTGCTTCGCATTCTCGCCCATGCCCTTTTCGCGCTGCGCTTAGCCGAAGGGCTGCTACGCGCACGCTCCCAGAAGAGAGTGATCCGCTCCGGACTATCGGACCAAGAAACCGCCGGGCACCCATCCAATGATGATGAGGATTTGGGGAAACCTACAGGATGTCATTTGATGAGGATTTGAGGATGTAATTTGATGATGATTTGGACTTCTCTTTCAAATTGGAGTTCAAATTGGAAACCTACGTACAGGGAATCCAACGTGACCTCAGCGACTTCTCTGAAGTCCAAGCGGAATAGACTGTCGGGAGCTGGATCAGTGGTGTCCGGGGTAGGTGGCTCTCCACCATGGATCAAGAAACACAGTACTAACATCTACCAATACATTGGTGAATCACAAATGCCAGTGACCCTTCAGAAGCTCACCACCTGTGAAACCAAAGCGCAAAACTACTGTGTGGAGGACCCGAGGACATGCAAAAAAATGTGGCCATACATGGCCATACCATATGGAGCACCCCTGGCGCAGGACCCAAGTTACCCGGCCCCAGAAAAAACGAAATGCCCTGGCCTGGGAGATGCAAATGATATTCACCAGGAGGTGGAACCAAGAGACTGCCGCCCCATACGATTTAATGAGACCTCGGAGTGGCAGAGACCCATGCTTTTCCTAACGGGGTGACTCCGTGCCTTTCGAACAACAAAAAACATCAAAAACCAGCGACCAAAGACGGCAACCGGCGACCAATGACACTTGGCCGTCGACACTGATCCAAGTGTCGAATGGGTCAGGCCGGCAGAACGGGTCGGCCTTTCAGAAGATTTGTTGGCATGCAGCGTATCGCTACTGGAATCATATGGAATCATGCTGCTGCCTGCTGCCATTAATATTACTGTTTGGTCTTCGTGGTTCTTGGTCTTGGTCTTCTTGGTGGTGATGCTGGTTCTGGTTCTGGTTCCGGATGTTCCGGTTCGGGGTTCGGATTTTTCTGCTGCTGCTGCTGCTGCTGCTGCTGCTGGAGGTGGTGTCATGCATATGTTTAACACAATCTAACCAACCCCCTTTTCCTGGAGTGGGGAGAAGGAAACGTCCTTCTGGAAATCACATTCTTTGCGAAACCCCAAGAAGAGAACACCTTCCAGGTCGTGTTTCCCGCGACGGAAATGTTTCACAATGTTTCACAGTTCTGTATAGCTTTGCGTTCTGGACCTAGCGCTGATGTTAGATAGAAACACATTTGATGGAAATCCTGCACCCACCATGCGGAAAAAAAGATGCGAGGAACTTAAATATACAACTTTTGGGGCGAATCCAAGAGACTCGTCATGAGTGCAATGCAATCAGCACCTCAGCACACGAAACGCTGGGCTCGTGGTCGAGCACAAAGGAAAAAAGAGCCAAAGAACCAAACAAACCAATCGAACCACCAAGCAACCAACAAACACAACTATGGATTGCATGTCCTCATGCACTCGAGGTTGTCAACCAAGCAATGTGAGGCAAAGAACCCGCGGAGCTACCAACCAAAGCCCTCAATTCAATGGAAATAAGGCAACCCAGCAGCCACGATTTGTCAACAGACCAAAGAAATATAAAATCAACTGGCTGATCAAACCAGCAGCAATTCATCAACCAAATAGAACTAAAATAGAACTAAAACTAACAAACACATACAAGCACGCACCCAACGAACGAACCCTGCCAGCGAAGCCAGACCCCACCAAAAGTCCTGTCATCAACCCAGGGGCTGGTCTTGATCCTCAGCTCCGGCAAGCCGGCGCCGCTGGGTTTCCCTTGCGCCACATTCAGCTGCAGCCAGGTGAGCAAGCAGAACAGTACCGCTGTCGAGAAGCAGGCCATCCTCGACGAAGGTGTCATTTGGGAGGGAGTTTTTACAGTACATGTTTTTACATTAAGAAGAAAGGAAGTGCAAAAACATGCAACAACATACCAAGGACAGAATGACCATCTTCAAGTTCATGTCCACACCTATTGTCATCCTAAGTCCATGTCTGCTCTCTTCAGATGAACGACTCGGATTCCGGATCGACCGGCCACGCCGACCGACCGAGCGAGCTGCGAGGTGCTCGGCCGGGACGGAGCGCACGGACGTCACCCGTAACCCGCGCTCGGACGGTCGCGCTCGGAGCATGACACGATTGGGCCTGTTGGTCCAAGGATTTGGTTCTGGATGACTGGATGGTTCAACCCCCATCGGGCGGCCACCCTCGGGCACCGGGCCATTTGGGCCTTACGACCACCTACGACCACGCGAGGTTCCAGGCGGTCCTCCACAGAAAGCTCGGTATGTCGTTCCAGTCCAAGTTCTGGCTCAACTCAAACAGGTTGGCTGCCGGCCGCCTTCGATGGTAGGAGCCAGGGAAGCTCTCGTCCAACTTCTCGAGGAAATAGATGGCCGTGTTTCTCGTCCTGAAGCATCTGCGACCAAGACCATCCAAGAACCTTTTAGAAAAGGCATGATAAGGTCATGATCTCCCATGTCTTACCCAAATACTGAAGGGATCGTCACTTTTTGCCAATACCGATTCCTTGCTCTCACATGCATTCAAATGTGTTCAATGTGTTCCCTGCCGTTGCAGTTTCCTCTCCTGCCCTCGGCATCAGCTTTCGCGGCCTCCAGTTGTTTCCTTGCCTTCACCTTGTGGTAGTGAACGTGTGCCGCGACATCCAATATTTGCACCTCCAAAATCCTGGACGGGACCAAACGAGATCTGGCGACGCACAGCGACCCAGGAAGCCGTCGCTCTCCGGGCTTGGGCAACGGCGACGACGCCATTTGACCACCAAATCCAGGCAAAATGACCCCACGACTTGCAGGGGGACGACAAGGATTGCCACACGCCAGGAGATCGAGTTATCAACAAAGGCCTCTCTTCCATGAAACCCAGAGGTAGCGTCTGTCTGTGGATCCAAGATGGCTGCAGCTCGTAACTGCGAGCTGGTCTTTTTCTGGAGCCGCGACGCGAAGGGTCCCAAGGTACCCGGTCGAATCCGGTGAAAAAATCTGTGAACCCCTTTACCCTTACCCCTATAGAGAATTTCAGAAGAAAAACGCACTATATATATAGACCATGTGTCATTTGCTTTGTTGCACAATGACACTGTTGCCCAAAAAAGTCTTAGTGAAACTACGTGAAACTGCCTGACTAATCCAAATGCTTCAAAAAGGACCGTAAACGTTGACCTCTTTAGCCTGCTTTCATCCACGAAACCATCTCCCCAAGCTTCATCACCAAGAGGCCGCAGCAACAAAAGGGCACTGAGGCTCAGACTGTTGCTTAGGATATTTACAGGTAGCGACCTGGTCGCAGCAATGGCCAAATGCATCCAATGCCATGCCGACGCACTTCTGCTTACTCCACACACCAGCTGGGTGCGTAATCCGGTTTCCCGACTAAAGAAAGAAACACATGAAACTTTGACGAAGCGATGTCATGCTCAACCGAACTCTACGGACAAAGGAGTTGAGCATCATGCCACAATTTCTCCCCCTTTTGTTCGATGTAGATCTTCATCCAGCCCCCTTTTGTTCGACCTTCTCTTCCTACACTCTCCCAGGATTCGCCCAAACCCGGCCAAGCTCTCCAACGGCTCGGCCGAGGTGCAGGAAGTCCGTGTCAGCCGTGCAGTTGGTTCCTCCCAACGAAATTCCATCGCATGAGAACATATCCTGCGGCGCTTCGGTGAAGGGATCGGTTGGAGATGGGTTCTCCTGACCGGGGGTGCAGTCCGCAGTCTGCATGTCATCTTGGAGGTACAGCTGGCAACCGTACTTTACCTATTTGGCATCGTTCCTCATGCAAGTCTTTCATCTTTCAAGACAGCTCATGAGGGAATGGACAAGATTGGCGTCTTGAAGTGTGTTCATTGAAAGGATACACATGAACACCAGTACTTGGACTCCAAGGCTTGATCGTGGCGACAATCTACTCACCGTCTTGTGAGGGAAAAAGAAGGTGTGATAGAATCGTGCTCTGCTCAAGCAAAACAATTGTTTGGCCACGCTTGGTTGGAAAGCTGAGGGTTCTACCCCTTCAATGGAATTGCACACCTATGTCACTGTGACAAGGGTGACCATCCAACATCCAACCATACCTCGTTGGTCCAGACTGAGAGCGGTCCGCCAGGACGACATCCACCAGCAATAGCCATATCAAGGCCTGAAGTTTGCAAATGGCTGACCAGCGAGGCAACTTCGTAGGCACACAAATAACAATCCTCCAAACAAAAACCAGAATGGGAAGTAGTTCCCAACACGTGTCATTGGCAGCTTGACTCTGCATGTTCACCTTTCCATCTGTGTAATTCCTATACATAGATTTTGAGAAATACAACTATCCAAGTTCCTCTCCGCACGGTCCAAGAACATGAATCTTAAATTCAACGATTAATACATTATGATTCGTTATGATTATGATCAATTATGTTCAATCCTCGTGAACTTCCTGCTATCACTTTATCAACATTGCCCTTCTCCCACCACTCACGAGGTGTCCACCCTCCAGCTTACCGAAGGCTTCCGCGAGGGCGACCGCCCGTCTTCGCCCGTTGGGCCGACCGCCTCTGAAGTGAGCCAGGTGCGCAGGCGCCGGGAAAAATCGTGGTGGTCTGGGAAGATGAGGCTCCAACGCTCCAGGAGGTAATGCTTGATGATGTAACCTCGATCCAGTAGTACACTCAGGATAAAGTACAGGGGTGGGTCAAACTCCCAACGCCAAGGGTTCATTGTTGGCCCACCTTTTCATGACCTGGTTCTTTTCTTCCTGAAGCAGTGTAGCCTAGCACGGACTCCAGTTGAGCACCTCGGATATCTAGAGATTCTTTGGACTCTCGGACGTGCGGACGTGCTGTTGAAGGAGCACAGCGTGATGCATGAAACGTGGAAAACAAACCAGGGCCACACGATATGGCCGAAATCGGGATCGGCAAACATCGGCTCAGTGTGCAGCTCAGCAATCTCAAACTATATTCTGCAATCAAAAAACAATGGAATAGTGGGTGTGTATGTATATATATATATATAGGGAGGGACCCTGAATCAAATCTCAATCAATAGCGTGTTGGTCTAATCTCCTTTTTCCACGATTTTGGGCTCTCCTGTGACAGCCTGGTAGAAGTCATCTTTCGTCCGTTACTCTCTTTCTTCGCTTTCTGATTCCGAGCACCCACTTCAACTTTACAGTGTGGAGTAACAGTTCATGGTGGAGCCAACCGGGCGACCAAAGGAGCGTTGTGGAGATCAGACCCACCCGTTCAACCACAACTGATCTCTTCTTGAGCCCAGAGTTGGGAACTGGTCACACTCCTTTGCAACCATGAAGTTCCATTCAAAAGCGTCAGGTGTGCATGCAGAATCTACAGTATAAATAAAGGATACAAAGGACCATCTTGAAACAGCTTCAGGGAAGCAAAATTAATGTACAAAAGAAAATACACATTCGTTTATGTTAAGGTTTTCGCTATGTCTGGCGTACAATAAACAAGTGTGCAGAAAATGGAATGAAGCGCAAAATAGATGGGTCCTGCCAAAAACGTGTCCTATCAAAATGAACATCATCCTGCTTCTGTCGAATCAACATCTCAGCGGGATAATACTCACTCCCCCGAATTCCCATTCCCGAATTCTGTTCTACTCCGCACCAAATTCGCATCCATCATCTGTCAGTGGTGTCTTTTTGGGAAGAATAGATGGGTCGGTTTGGTACCATTTACCTACAGTATGTCATCTGTTTTGGAGAACACTCTGATTCGCATCCATCCCCGAGTCGCGTCCCGCAAAGATGGAGAACACCGGCACGGTGCAGGCCAGCGCCACACAGCCGTCGAAGGTCACCTGTGTGAACCGGATCTGGGCGTGGGACGTGTGGAGGACTGTGGGTGTTCAGACTGAAGGCGCGAAGGAGACCACCCTGACTGCAGCTGAGACTCTAGTAGTAACAAGTGCCACGCTAGTAGTAACAGGTGCCTTACTAGTAGTAACAAGAAGCTATTAGAAACAATAAGCTAATAGCTTCTTGTTACTATTACAAAATCTGACTGACTGGACGATTTGGATGAGACTTGAATCGCGCTTGAAAATGGTGGAGAGTCTGTCCCCAATGGGTGTGGGGCCAAGCAGGGTTTGCTTGGGAAGAGAGACTTGTGAGCAGGTACCAGGGACGTGTTGTCCCTGTGGGTCCCCAAGCGCGTGGCTTCTGTGAGTCCTTTCAATCGCACCTGGACTGTCCAGTGAATAGATGTACAATAAGTGCCATCCACCATCTACCTGTCAGGATCAATGGTTACTGTATCTCTCTCAAAAGAACAATTTGCATAAGTACCGTTCTTGATGAGGAATCGGTAGATTATAGTACACCGCAGTACAGTAACTGTATCATTGATCACTCCGAATCGCCGATTCAGACGCATGTCCAAGCCGTCCAAGTTCCTTTGAAGTGAAGGTTCTGGGATGTTCAGCACCATGGTGAAACACCAACCACACAGTCATGGTCTCTCAATTTGGCAGAATCTGTGACATCTCATGTGGGTTTGCACCACACGGTCAGACGGTACTTCTTCGCTTTTCTGAATGGGTGTTTCATAGGTTTGCTCAAACATAACTACTGTCATACGTTAAACCGACCAAGCTCCAAACAATCCTTTGTTTTGCAGTGTTTGGTGTTGTTGCCCTTTTTCTTTTCATTCGAAGCTGGAGTCTTGTCTACTTGCTCATGTAGCCGCCTGGTGCCAGCGGTTGCGGATATCTACCACCGGCAACGGCGGGGTCCTGCTGTTGTTGACCTGGGCCCGTCGTCGCAAAAACGGCCGGACTCGTCGCCAAGGATGTGTGTGGCCATGCATCTCGTGCGACGGAGCCAAGGATGTGTGTGGATTCCAAAGATTTGATGTAAAGGTTCGAGTGATTTAGAGATCAACCACAAAATCAGTGGCTTGCAAAGGTCTGTAAAAGTGGCACTTGCAGAAGGAGGGTTAAAGAGTGGTCCGTGGTCCACATCAGCTCGTGGCAGCCTAAACTAAACATCCCATACAACAATGATAATCTCCCAAAAATTGCGATCATTTGTTCCTACACCTGGATTCCTTCCAAATCCAACTGGAGGGAGCCCAAATCCCCAAATCCCCTGCTTGTACAACAAGGTTCAAATGGCTGCCCTGCCTTCACCACGTTGTCAATGGCTCTCTTCAGCGCTTGATTGGTGTCCACATCGCTCTCGTCAGCCCAAGGGTCGATCTCCACAAAGGGCTCGGTTTCACACCCAGCGCCTCAGCGAGAACAGTGCAACCGCTGGGGGAGAGCCAAGAATGGACTCAAACCCAATTCGTTGCAGAGGGTTTCACTATCAAATACAAGCCCTGAATGGGGAGACGGCCCGTGGTTCTTGGTGACGGGTCCTGAAGTCCAATAGGATTCTGGTCGAAGACGCACGGCTCGAGCGGTCTGCTCGGTCAACCTGCGTTGGATGTTCGACCAGCAGGTTTGGGAGTTCTCGATGTAGACCCCCAAATAGATAGAAAGGTAAATCCCCACTAAGCATGTTTGGGGACCCCTATATGGTGCCTTTGCCGATGTTTTCCTACAATGTTGCAAGTGAGGCAAGCACACACACACACAGACTGATGCCCTGAGCACAGGGGCTCGTCGTCAAAGGGGCTCAGGTCGCTTTAAAGTGTTCAATCGAGCCAAATTCGTCCAAATTGCTTAGCAAAATTAGTCCAAGGGTCCTTTTGGGGCTTGTGCTTTTTGTGCACATGTACCTTCCTGCGCTCGAACATCTGAATCTAGTACCTTCCTGAATGTTGTGGACGCCACTTGGATCCGGTCACGAAAAACCGCACCGTATTGGACCTCGCCGTATGGACTTGTCACCCGCACTCTGCTCCAGGCGGCACTCCACACACATAATCCTGGATGAGACCATGGCATCTGCATGTGGATTGGATGTGATTCACCCAATGGTCGCTTTGTTTGCTTCGCTTCTTCTTCCCATGTCGCTGTTTGGTCGTCCTTTCAGTCCTCTTTTTTCAGTCCTCTACATCCGGAGGGTCCGATGGACTGGACTGGTCCCAGACGGTCCCTCATCGACTCGATGATGCGACAGTGCGCCATCCAGTTTCTTCTAATGCATGGAAGTGAACACACGAGAGATCAGCTTGCTTGCCATGTCCGTCATCTTTGCTGTTGTCTAACGCTTCAAGCCAACATGTTGCACAAATGATTCATGTCTTTGAGTGGCGGGCCGCTTCCCAGCACAAATGCCCGAAGGCATGGTTTTGTCTGGTGAAAATGACCTTCCAACAGTCCATTGCCACGTGCTTCTTGAGATTTGTTGGGGAGGGGAGCAAAACTAGTATATAATTAGTAAATGTCGGATTTCATCTCCAGAGAACGATGACATGACATGACAATAAAAATGACATTGCTGGACACAGAGTGACCTGTGCAGCAACGGAGGAGGTTCATCTTGGCTTCGTGGAAATCCGACCCAACGCAAGACATAGAGCTTGCAAGGATATACTAGTCGACAGAGTGTTGCCACCAAGAACTTGGCCCTTCCAAAAAGGTGGAAAGGTCATGAACCGTCAACTCCGAATGACATAGTTTTTGGTTTTTGGTTCTGAATGGTCAGTTTTACTCGCAGGGTGTTGCAGTAGCAGTCAAGAGTAGATCATTGGGCGATAGCCACTCTTTGTTTCTTTGGACCGAGGTGCTGGAACTGCTTGAGCTGTTTGCTGGGCCCCGGACAGGCGGCTGCTCCGGCTCCTACCATCAGCGGACGAAGTCGGTGGTTTCGTAGACTTCAGCTTTGGTCCCCTCTGATCTGCTTCTAAAGGTCCGTGGACAAAGCTGAAAGTTCTAAACCTGGTAGTCTGCTGCAGACCGTTCCCCAAAAACATGGACACTCACAAGTCCTCTAGAACTCTAGCGACTCTAGCGTGTAGACGGTCTGAGTTCATGTGGATTTCTTGGCTACTTCGTTCGTGACGGAAGGTCAGCGGTAAGCAGTGAACTTGAGGCCAGGGCGAGAGGTCGAAAGCTAGCCGAATCGCACCAGATGTACTAGTTACATAGTCGGCAAAACATGTAGGGATTACATGTTTTGGGAGGAAGGTTGCTATGTACATACTTTGCGCTAAAGAATGTAAATGTGACATCGCTGACTGGGAAGGGTACATTGGAACAACCCGGGTGCACTCGTTGGCAGGCACGAAGATGCGTGATCGGCAAATCTGGGGGGGTAAATTTACCCTCCGCTTTTGTATGCCTTGTGCTGGAAAGAGGGGTAAGCATTTCTGACATCATACGGACTGTACATACACTAGGGCGTCCGTAGTGTAGGAGAAGCACGGGTAAAAGGTATATGGAATAGAGTGTCTTGAGGAAATAGCCGGTGTATGGTTATTGCAAATCTGGGGGGTAAATTTACCCCCCCGCTTATGTATGCCTTGTGCTGGAAAGAGGGGTAGGATCCCCCTGTACATAACGGGGTGACCTTGGACACCCCATTCTATAGCTATAAAAGTGGGGACGCGGAGTTTGGTGTTACAAAATGCTAGGACCTGGAACAAAAAGGTATCTATAAAATGAAGATATCTCTAGTGATGATAGAAATGGGGAGTCTGTTTCAAGTCAAGCTGAAATTGCTCTAGAGAATGCCTGGCCCAACCCTCAACCTCTCAACAAATAAAAAATACAAAACACTAAAAAACATGTTGTAGTGCACTCGTCTTGGATCATGAAAATATAGGGTCAGCTGATCCAAAAGGATCTTTGCCGGATGCAGCCATTGTTCACCAAAAAGTGCTTCCACTACAAAATTACTATCGTTCAAAAAGGCACCTCTACAAAATGACAGCATGCAACCTTGCTCTTTGCAACACACTTGAAATGGCTTCCACTACAAAATGGATTTGGTATGACTTGGATCCAAACAAGGCTCCACTATAAAATGTCCGCACAAGCAAATGATGTCATCATGTTCATGCCCAAAATTGTCACTACAAAATGATGGTGGCTGGTGACATTTGTTCAATGTCTCTGAGCGAAACACTTAAATCACTACAACATGCAAGCACACGAGGTCATCATGGGACACAATTTTTATATAAAAAACTGATTTATATAGGGGCTCGAGCACTCCCATTCTGTAGTGGAAATGCACTGGGGGATGGGGTAGGCATTTCTGGCATCACAAGGACTGTGCATACACTAGGGCGTCCGTAGTGTAGGATAAGCACTGGTAAAAGGTATCAAGAATAGAGTGTCTTGAGGAAATAGCCGGTGTATGGTTATAGCAAGCCTGGGGGGTAAATTTACCACCCGCTTATGCATGCATTAGGTTAGAAATAGGGGTAAACAACTTGTAACGGTGAAGTACAAGTCCTATGCAGCAAGCAGCAGCCAGCAGCAGCAGCAGCAGCAGCCGCCTGCAGCCAGCAGCCAGCAGCAACCACCAACCAGCAGCCAGCCAGCAGCACCACGCAGCAGCAGCGCAGCATCAAGCCGCAGCAGCAGCAGCAGCAAGCACCACAGGCAGCAAGCAGCAAGCAGCAGCAGCAAGCAGCAAGCAGCAGTAGCAGCGGCGTCGTCAGCCGCAACAAGTAGCAAAGCAGCAACTACAAAAGCGGCAACCAGCGGCAGCAGCAAACAGCAGCAGCAAGCAGCAGAGCGGCAGCAGCAGCAGCGCCCTTTACACCAAGCCACCGTTTACACCCAACCAACCACGTTCAACCAACCCCCTACACGGCGCAGCTGGGAGTTGAACTGCGGGGGGGGGGGTTAGCTTGATATATCAATCTTTAAGGCACGCAGCCCCTCCCACCACAACATTGCTAAAGCAAAGAAGAACTCAGCTAGCATGCTAGCTTTCGTGATCAATCGAAAGGTCATGCCCCCAACGAAGGATCTTTCAAGTCTGTGCTACAGGAAGTGTATATTGTTTCTAACAGCTTCTTGTTACTACTAGTAAGGCACTTGTTACTAGTAGCGATGCACTTGTTCCTAATAGCGAACATTGTGACTACTAGTAAGGCACAAGGACCATGTGGCATGGTGCGTTAGGACCATGTTTATGGACGTGGAAGGCCTGTTGTACGTAGCGTCTCCGAATGTTTCAGGCAAAAGAGCAGAGGGGGAAAGGGAGCGCACCCAAGTTGGCCAACTCAGTGCAAAAGTTCCTTTTAAAGTTGGCTGGATCGAACAAAAAAATATGTTGACTCTGCATAGAACAATCGGATTGAGAGAAGGCTCACCTTGGCTCACCTTGACTACTGCAGGGCGGCTCACCTGGAAAGCTGAAGCTGGGACTCACAGAACCGCAAGCGCCTCATCTCCGGCATCGCTTTCAAGCGGCTCCTCATGCGAACCAACAGGTCTGAGTTCAGCTTTGATGAACAAATACGCAAAGAAAAATGGTCAAACAAATATGTCAATTAACATATTCTTTTTCCCGAAAGCATTGCGAAGGGTTCTTCCGGAAAATCCTTTGAACACTTACACTTCGACACTTACACTTACACACACACACACTGGAAGAGCGAAAGCATCCAAGTGCGAAGTATGCCAGTGTCAAAGTATGCAAGTGGAAGTATGCAAGCATGATATGCAAGGGTAAGTATGCAAGCGTGATATGCAAGGGTGAGTATGCAAGCACGCAATGAGTATACAAGCATGCAATGAGTAGGCAAGTGTGAGTATGGAAAACTAGCACGGGAGATGTCCTAATGAAAAAACATTTCCCCACTTTATAAATTCTCTCTTAAAGGCGGAGTGCGGGACGAACAGCGTCAACCGAAAGTGCAACCCTCTGCGGAGATCGTGCGTGTCGAGTGCGCGAAATGCAGGCGAGAGTGCGATTTG
>CAXAMN010004446.1:817983-858453 GCA_963970005.1 Durusdinium trenchii
CACTGCGGAGAGAGCCGGGCCCCCAGCGGCGACCACGCGCGCCGCAGCCCCTTCTGCAGTCTCCGGAGAGAGCCGGAGTGAGTGAGTGGAGTGAGTGAGTGAGTGAGCGACGGACGGAGGAGGGGGCGAGGAGGACGGAAGGAAGGACCGGCGGATGCGGGCGGGATGCCAGCCAACAAAACTAGAACCCCACACAGAGATGTGGGGAAAAACATATTGAGTCATATGAGAGAGACCAGTCCAAAATCCACAATGGGGTCCGACTCGAAGTCTTTTTGTGGAGGAAAAGACCAAGTTTGGATGATGTTTGGAGGAAAGTACTTTGCAACATCACGTGAGATCTCGTAGTGTCCCGGTGCGCAATCTCCAGCCTTCAGTTTTTCGTAGTCGTGCGTTCGACCGGACATCAGCCGGCCCAAGCACCTGACGGCAGGACACGGCAGGACATGACCTCCCCTTGATCACTCAGGTGTCCTTTAGAAGAAACATTCACTAAGGTCTTCAAGAAAAACCTTTAGAAGGTGTCCTTGATCACTAAGGTCTCACTAAGGTTCAAGGTGTCCTGAAACCGTGGTTTTTCTTGAACTCTTCAGGACCATGATCGGAATTGGTCGGAGTGCATTCACCTGCACTTCGCCAAATGTTCGGGAGTGGTGAGTGGTTTGAGAAATCTCAACACGAATGTGCCAACAATCTGTATGAGTTCTTCCAATGGGGAGCCTCTGTGAACGAAACTTGGCCTTAGCAGGTCATGAGAGTCTTGCTTTTGATGCCAATGATACGACATGCTGCAAAGCTTCAGGAGTGACTCTCGTTGGTTCAAACAACACTGTGTCATAGTGCTTTAGGAACGTTTAAGCGGCTTCAGTCTGACAGAACATTCGTTTTGCTGTCCTCATGACTCATGGTCTATCTTGGGAAATAAGATTTCCCGATAGCCGAAGCATGTACTTGCATTCAGACTTTAAGAGAAGAACACCTTCGAAGCTATCAGAATCAGAACCCATGAAATACTTGATCAGGTTCTACAATTCCGTCTAATCTCTGCTCTGATGACCCTACAAAGAAATACTGAAATACTGCTCTACCCTCTACTTGGGCCTCCACAACTCCTTGTGGCAACGCTCAAATCCTCTAGACTCTATATAGTATCTATGGTCAGCCTACATGCCTTGGATTTTCAATGATTCTCAGGCATGTCTTCCTAGACCTGTTCACGGCCGCTCGGTCGCCATTGGCTTGGTAGAGGACCATGCAGATGGTCCAAGTTGTGCACCCTTCACATCGTCCCTGTGACCGCACTATTAGGAGCAAGAACGCTACTAGGAGCAAAGGGCATCGCTACTAGGAGCAAGGACGCTACTAGGGGCTCCTGGCCGTACTACTAGGAGCAAGAACGCTCCTAGTTCCCCAGGCTCGTTCCCTACGGCGCGGCGGTCATCAGCTCTACGGGTTCGGACCCACAAAGGGCCGCTGCAGCCATTAGCAGTAGAGAGCTCATCGACGAGAAGGAAAGCCTGGAGAACGTGGGTCTCTGGGTCGCTAGGACCCAGATCTCACCGCAATGCTAGCTTGATATCCCAGCTTGGCATTTGGGGGGGCCAAACAGGGCTTTGACCTGGTCTTGACATGACCCACCTGAACATGGCAAAGTCCACCTCGTCTTCACAAAGCATGCTGCATGCTCAACAACTACAAAACAAAGTCTTGCACTGGACTCGGACTACTTCCTGATTCATGTCCAGCTTCATACAGGCTTCATGACTTTCTCTTAGAACGAACAATCCAGCTCTTCCCACCTTGAGCTCTCAGCCTTGAACTCAAAACTCCTCTTGCCTCGCACTCGCGAGCATCGTCGAGAAATCAGGGGTTTGCCCTCTCTGGTTCCATACAGGCTGCCAGATGGTCGAGATGGTCGTTCGACCAAGAAGGCCAAGGGCAGCATATAAACATACCTGCTACCACGCCCCTTCCACCTGTAGGACTGAGGTCAAAAAAAGAAACGTCAAAAAAACAAAAACTAGACCGCCCAGGAAAAAGGAGTGATCATCAGGGTTGCCACGCAGCAATCTCAACATCTTGGTGAGGTGAGTTTCGGGAAAATCCATGCTTGTGGGCCGGGATCTTGCGGGTGTAGCAAAAATGAAACCTGCATTGCTGCAATAGCATAGAATTTCTAAACTTCCAGTACGGAAGTGACAAGTTCTAAATTGGCACAAAAGCTCCGAGTCTGTTTGCCTGCACGGGGGTGATCATCCTTCATCTGCACCAGCTGGTGTGCATTGAATTGGGGTGATCCCCCAAAGATGCCAAAGACGCCAGGTCAACCTTAACATGGGCTGCTCAAAAAGACATTTATATAAATAACTGTTGGTCACCCAGTCACCCTCTTCTAATTCACAGCTGGCGCTGGAGCCTGTGCCGCTGAAGTTGCGGCCAACATGGCACGCACCGCCAATGAAGAGCACCAGTAGGGCCAACCTGAGTGAAGCAACATCAACCAGCAGAACCCTCTGGAAAGCGGTGAAGTTCGCATCACCAAATCGGGCAGAGGTTTTCAATGATAACGATTAGAATCAGATGCAACATCACCCAACTGTTTTCGGTACAGTAGCTCTCCTTTCACCAATTGATTCTTTTGGGGATATCATGAAAACAAATGCACTTGTTGGTCTTGCGAGAAGAGGCTCGTCTTCACCACTGCACCACCAGCCGCTCAGCCTCTTCCCCCCAAAAAAAATCGGAGTCCCAACTTCAGGACAGTCCTCCATGTCGACGTGGCAGGGCATGGCACCTGTGGCTGGGGTGCTGGATGGCACTGCGGCGCGCAGGGACCCAGGACTCGTTGGTCTACCTTTCGAGCAAAATCCGACAAAACATGCTTTCATGGTCGGTAAGGAGTGGCATCAGTACCCCTGAAACATCTTGAATGGCAACCTTGTCTTCTACCTTTTCTGCATGCATGGTTTTACCAATACAACCCTGCACCCCACTTCTCCCATCTCAAGGTGAGGGCCGTCTATTATCGGACATGACCGCAAACTGACTGAAGAATGGATGTGTACTGTCCCGCCCACTGAAGGGTCTTCCCAATGCGCTTGTTACTTTTTAGACTACTTTTTAGTAGCGATGCCCTTGTTGCTAGTAGCTTCTTGTGTGGGTTCGTAGCAATGCCAGGGAGCTACGTTCGTTGCGTCCGATTGCTCCGTTCGTAGCGATGCCCACAGCCGTGCCGCAGCCCTCTTTTTGGCCTGACGTCATGCTCCCGTCCTCGCCGGGGGGGGCGCGGAGCCGCGGAACGCCAGGAAGGCGCGGAGGGCTTCGTTGAGGTCCTCCATCGCGCCGACAGTCATCGCGCCGCGCGCGGAGAGCGCGTCATCCAGGAGCATGAGGCGCTCAGCCGTGATGCACCTGGGCTTGGCAGGTCCACCCTGTCACCGAAATCAATCAATCAACGGGGGTAGGTCCCGCTTGGGCCCTTTGGAGAAGGGACCATAGAGGCATCGTTCAATTTGATTTGGGATCAAGTATGCAAAGGAACCACTGGTCGCAGCGGTCGCAGCAGTCACAGAACGAAAACAGCACACGCCTGGAGGTGACAACAGCATACCTTGAAACCCGCACAAACCACCTCGTCTGCTCATCCAGGAGACTCTGCTTTGGAGTGAAGGTGATTGCGCGTCCAGCTGCACATGGCTGCAAGAAAGCTGTTGGAGATCCGCTGGTGCTCCAAGAGCAGCTCGAAGCACAGGAAGGGATCATCGAATTCCAAAGGACTCTCATTGCCTGGTCTGGGATTAAAAACTAGACTGTATGGGTATAAATTATATATATATATGTGTGTGTACGTGTGTATCTTTAAAGCGATAAACATGTTGCTTTGGTGAAAAGGAACCATAAAACATTGGGCAAACTGGTACTTACGGCCAGAAATTTCTAAACCAATTCGTCTGCATGACGCTGGAAGTTGAAGGAGTTCATGAACCTCATGATTGGCAACCTTTAGAGTGAATTTGAGTACCCCATACAGAGTGTTTTCCAGCCAGATCAGTATGGTCAAAATGTAATTGTTTTGAATACGGGCCATCCACTGGATGAGAATATCTCAAGACACGCCCGGGAGGAATCCTTTGTGGATCTTTGGATAACGAGGCATCGCTGCCAAGCTGCCCAAGGCATCGACTCTCCTCACTAACGCCTCCAGCAAAGCTTGGTCCTTCGACAGCTCCAAAGCCCTCAACAATGCGGCAAGAGGCGCCTCATGTCACGTGACATGTGACTTGAGATGGAAAAATATGGAAACCATGTCTGGGCATGGGATCAACATGAATCAATGGATTTCTGCTTAGGGCCTGGGGTGGTGTTGTAGATTCCTACTATTCTTGTTGGCCTTTTGCCCAGGTATCACAAACCAACCCCCAGAAACCTGCGGCGAATTATCATGGCATGCATGGATTTGTCTAAACGCGCACTACTTTAATATATTTAATATCATCCAAATTTGCACTGCTGTGGCTGTCGCGTGGGATCATACATCATAAACCTTTTCGAGAGCATCAACATATGTGTCCTGTCCTGGAAACGTTGTTAACCTCGTTTGTTCGATTACAGTAATATGCTTGGCACGTTCCGCCATCACCAGCATCACCCACTCTCAAAACACTTTTTGAACCATGCGACCTTTGCGCAAAATAAGTGCCTGATCTTTGAGCATCGAGCTTCCACGTCAATCTGCACCCATCAAACCCCCTTCACTCGCCTCTTTCAAGAAGAGCACTCTCCTTTGCCGCAGAAAATCATCGAGCGGCTCTTGTAAGCCACCCAAGGCCTCGTTCAGGGTTTCCCACGTACCACGCCGGACACCCGTACGACGTATGCCATGCTATGTAAACAAAGGAGTTTTGGAAGAGAAAACCAAACATGGCCAGATCATTGAGTTGCTTTCCCCAAACTGATCCGTGTGACTGATCAAAGACCCCATGTACACAGCACTACTTCTTGAGGTGGTTTCACCTGCCTCAAAGCAAGCCTCCATAGTTACCAGTTCATGGTAGCCTTGGATGACGGTGGACCCCTCTTGATGCACAGTGAACTGTGACTAGTCAGTCTTCTTGAAGGGTACTACTCAACGAAACCTGTGAGGGTGTTTTTTGGCTTTCTGACTTGAACCCTTGCAAATGTTTGTGTACGAGATCTCGTTGCATGCAAATATGTTTGAAAAGGTGTCAGTAGGAGCATGGATGCTACCAGGGGTGCAAGAGGACAAAGGATGATAAAGGTGCTTAGCATGATGGTGCAGACGAAAAAACAAGTGGATGAGAACAAGGTGAGCGCCCTGGCCCAGCAGCACATGCTGTGGGCAGCCCAACTAAGGCAAAGGAGATGCACCACTGACTTCAGAAGATGTCGGTATACAAGAATCAAAGGATGCTGCGGATGCAGCATTAGTGCATTCCATCGCTGGAGCCGCAGGCAACTCAGGCAACTTTGAAAACAGGCGTCTCTGGCCAAACACAGCTACCCAATCCAAAGCTGACATCCTCCGGAAGCTTCATTGTAACGCTTCGAGGGCCGCAATCATGGGCACATCATTGCCGCAATCATGTCTACGGCTGGGAGAGCGTAATATAGCTCCATGGATGGGTGGAAATCTTGCGGTCTTTCAACCATATGCACTCAGCCGCACACACCAGTTTACTCATGTTTACTCCATATTGACCCACTCAGGAAAAGAGTGGTACTGGAACTGGGTCGTAGGTTTCATGCTCAGGTCGCGAGCACACGAACGCCACTGGAAAGATGAGGGGCAGGCTGGAAGGATGTATCTTTATGGCGTTTTGCTTCGGCTCCTGAAATCGCCATGTGGGCTGGAGCTCACGTCCCTAGCGGGAGCGATCACCAGAAGTGCGGGAGCTGTGGCCGAAGCAAAAACCCGTCAGTGCCGACGCATGGAAGCAGCCGTCGAGAATCGGTTCAACCAGTTTGGGACTGACCGAAATGGCGACAAATGGCCCAACATGATCTCTTCGTCGGCTAGGCCATTTTGGACTGAGGTCTGGCTGAGGTCTAGCAGTCTTGAGTCCTGCTAGCTGCTACAGCGAAACTTGGAAGCTTGCCTTTTCAAACAAAATCTTGGTGAGCCCAGCAAGGCAGCGGCTCATCCGAAAAGCTCAGACCACCTGTGAGACACTTTGAGATCAGATTCTGATCTTCAGCTTCTGCAAGTCAGCTGTGCTTATGCCTACAAATGGTCCCACGCAGCCCAACAAGTGCTTCAGGCAAAACAAGGCCCCAAAGTAAATCCACCAAGACTTGTCCGTTTCTGCTTCGGCCCAAACCCCGCTTTTCCAAGCCCAAGTGTCCCAGGTTCCGAAGCTCCAAGGCCTTCACCGCCAGCCGTTTCAGCAGCGCCTGGCCCACGGTGCCGCCGCGCGCCAGGCGCGCCAGCGTCTTCGCCAACTCAGTGCCGTCTCTCAGGGGCAGCTGCTCCAGGCGTTGTTCTAACGAGGCCAGCGCAGCACACAAGGTGGGTTGCTTCCGTGTGGGCGCCTCACAAGCGTCGCCACAGCCCGGAAGTGCGATTCGTTTGGGAATAGACACTTTATGAGAGTTGGACAATGGAGCAGGGAACAAGCAGTCACTCTTCGAGGTACCCAAAATTGTTCCATATGTATCCATATGTCATGTCATGCTAATTCTTACCACTATCAAATTCAAAATGCGCTCACTCAAAACGATTTCCAAACAATTACAGTACATGCTTGAAGGCAGGAGGGGTACTATAAATGGATCGATTGAGAAGAACCCAGGGGTGAAACCCAAACAAGACAAGTTCGTCTGGCTTCTATTCTATCCCTTCACCCGATTGAAATGGAAGGAAATGACCATCATCAGCAGTGCCAAGAAAATGATTCAGCATCCATGGCACTGGGATAAATCCATGCAAGTTGTTCCCCTGCAACATGGATGGTACCGGTCAGGGCTCTTGTGGCGGCTAGGGGTAGTACGGCTGGTTCAATACCATTTGGGAGCATTGACATCTTCGAGTGCAGTCGGCCACACAATCCACTCAGCGTCTTTTCCTGCTCAATTCGTTCACACGAATGTGTCTCCTCGCCAACCAAAGACGTGTCCTGGACATCAACCGCCGGTCACCTGCACCCGAAAATCACTTAGTTCGACTGAGCCCTGAAAAGCATCGGAGAAACAAAAAAAACCACCGTCCTCGAGTTCTCGTCCACATCTGCTCTTGATTCATACACCCACCCCACTTGAATTGAAACACCTCTTCATATGGGGGGGGCTTATAGTCCTCAAGAGTCGCCTCGTTTGTTTCCTGCCTGTCGCTTCAGCAGCTCCCAGCCGGTCAAGGCCTCATCCAACCCCAAGCCGGGCGCCAGCGCCGCGAGGCGCGCCCCCAAGGCGTTCGTCACGCTGAGGTCCTGCGCGTTCTGTCGCTCCATGGCCGACAGCACCGCCAAGACATCCTGGAGGCGGAACGGGTGGAAGAATCGGAAGGACCAAAATGTGTTTGCTTGATGAAGATTCTGAAAGATCTGGGATTTTGGGGGGGGGCAGGACGGGAAAGGCAAGAACAGTCAATCTCACCTAACACTCTTCGGTGCATCTATAACTGAAACTATAAATTGGTGAGAAGAACAGAAGAATCTCTCTCTACACTCTACACCAAGATCTCGATCGTAGCTCTTACCGACCATCCTGTCGTGTCCTCTTCCGACCATTCGGATGTTCTGAAATCTTGGATCCAAACTTCCAGGGCTGCGGAGTGTCTGTTGATTGTTTCTTGTTCATCTTGTTCCAAGAAATCAGTAGCCAATCCCCGAAATTGTGAGAACGAAAGCAACCGAGTGAAACATACAGAAAGTCAATCGGCCCGCCCGGCCCTCCATTCCTTGAGGAGTCTTCCTGTCTTTGACAAAGCCTTGTCTCTGACTCTTCTGGACGTGGCGACGTGGCGGTCTCTCCACGTCCAGGCCTCACAGGGCAAACGTGGCGCCTGCTCCAGGGCTGCTTCGGCCAGGTCCACCCAATGCTCGAGCGAGAGCGGGGTGCCTGACGTGGTCTCTGAGCGAAAGCGTGCGGAAATGCTGTGTCAAAGTCCTTGATCCAAATCGCTTGATTGGTTGGGTTTGTTTGGTCTGATTATATATGTCTGATTGGAGATGAACAAGCACCTCAAAAACATCGGCCTTGCGCGCATTGGGGTTGGCATCATTCCAATTGTAGCTGTTGAATGCCTTTGAGTAAGAGCCCATTCTCAGAGCTAGGAACACACCAACATCTGCCTCCGCACCTTCCAATGCCCTCTGTGCCAGACTCCGGTGCTCCGTCCGCAGCGGCTCCCCGACCCCCAGCAGCAGCGCACGGGAACCGCGGGAGAAGCGTGCGGAGCACCGAAGGCTCCGTGGCACGAGCTGGTAAAGGCGTGTGGGGCGCATGGCTGGCAGATTGAGTCCATCTGGCTCATGGAATGGGTGATTGTCACTGTGACCGTGTGTGCTTGAGCTGTGAACAATATGGGAACACTTAGTATATACAGGAATAAAGATCGGCATGGCATAGTGTCGGACGCTGTGTCTTGTGTTGCTGCTTCCCACTGGAAACTGGCTTTTGGATCATGTTCAGATGGCCCAAGGAGTCCATTGGACTTCTCTCTTCCTGCGCGGGCGATCCAAGGAGGTGCAACCATTGGTCTGGCCCAGGGGCCCAGGGGACTCTGGTTGTGCGAGTTGGGGTTCTCAACTTAGCTGTGCGAAGCCCAATCCCAAATGAAGGTCCAGTCACCAATCTCCTTGCGTCGAGGAGGGTCTTTCTTCTGGACGTGTTCTGAGTTTTGTCCTGTTGTCTGAAATAGTTGAACAAATGCCGGGGTAGCTCCTGACATCAGATAATTCCCAGTCAAGCTGGCGTGTTTTTCAAAGTGTGCGCCTTGAGTTGCAAATAGTTGCGAGAGTTGCAAGCCAACGCGCTGAAACGCTGAGCTGCCTATATACTACAGTATATAAATCCACACATCCATGGTGGTATCAGCATCAAAGAAACTGAGTCTTGGACAAACCATGAAACACACAACAAACCAAGAACACTCTCAGGAAATGGATGAAGTTTGGCATGTCCAACTCTAGCCTGACCTGCGCTGACCTGCGATGGGAACACTCTATGGAAGGAGACTTCGTCCATGTTCGACCCTAGTGATCTGACTTCGTGTGGTATGGCACGATGATCAACCTCTAAGACTCCAAGAATACGAGGATGGCATCGGAGCGGTCCACGGATCCACGGATCTGTCAGGAAGTGCTTCAGACACTTGCACATGTTTTTATACGAAACTACTAAACTACCTACAACACCATACAGTATTGTTTGGCCCTTAACAATGAACTCACAGCGTGTTCCCCTGGATCGTCGTGCTCCTTTGCCTTTCGCAGTGGAAAGCCCTCCAGGTTTCCCTGGCTTTGCGTCCAGGTTTCCCATGGGAAGTCCGACCCCCAGCCACCGGCTTCTGATTCGCACCTCGTCCTCGTTTGCGTTACCCCTTTTCGGAACCCCAAATGGCCCCCGACCCGTTCTGTCCTCGGTTCCCGGCCGACCGCTTGGGTCTCATTGGAGCCCGTCCTTCCCCTTCGCAACACCACGCGGTTGGTTGGCCTCGATGAGGTGTGGCTGCCAGCCACCCTTGCATTGATTCCCAGGCACCTGGACGCGTCGGTCCACAGCGTTTGGTCCACATTGGTCCACTGCGTTTGGTCGTACCAACCAGGTTACGACCGTTTGAACCACAGCGAGGAGGCGGAGAATTCAGGGGATTTGTTTCGTTTGGTTTCTATATCAGGGTGGCTCAAAGTGGCTCAAAGCATCGATACGCGTCCGGATGGATCGGGTGGAAGTGAGCCCAAGTGAGCCAGGTGAACTTCAACCACCGTCTCGTGTCGACCGTCTCGTGCAGTGTCACACGGCAAAGCCAGAGGTACAGGCATGAGCCCGAATGAAACCATGGACAGTCCACATGATCTGCCCGCCCTCCTGTCGAGGCCCAACTACCACTATCATATGCAAAGAGTCGCTTGTGATCTTTCTGTATCTATTCTCTTCATGACATTCACCCCACTTTCTCCGATTCCTCCACATCCTCTGAGACGCGCCCGCCGCTCCGATTCTCCGCTCCACATCTGCGAAAACCAGCACTGGGAAAAGACGTTTACCCCTGGTGAAAGGACCGACCTTATAGGGTTGGTCCTCCTCTTTCACCAGGGCAAACGTGGTTGCACAATCGCGGCCGCGCCAAGTCAGGCATCGGCCGGTTCCCAAGCTGCGCCCAAGCGTCGAGGATCGCCCAGCGCGAAGAGTGTCCACTGCACAAACTCCAAGTGACATTCCCGAGCTGCCAACTGCAAAGCTGTATGGCCTTGTTGTGACACTGTGTCGTCAGCACCAGACACAAGTGCCCACTGTGCAACATTCAGGATCCCATTTTGAGCTGCCATGCGCAACAAATCATTAGCTGTCTGTTTGTTTCGTAGGCCACGTGCATTCACCATCATGGAGCAGCAAGCTCACAATGTCCAAGTCCCCTTTCTCAGCAGCCAAGTCCAAAGCTGTGTTGCCACAGGCTGTCACTTTGTCTGGGTCTACACCAGCTTTCACTGCACAACTTTCATATGGCATCGCTCAGCTGCCAAGCTCCCAAGTGAGGAGCAATAGCTGCACTGCCTTCAAGTCCTGCTGCTGAACGGCCATGTGCAACGCAGCTTTGCCACTTGCTGTGACCTTGTTCTTGTCAGCACCAGCCTGTAGCAACAACTGCAAGACTTCTAAGTGGCGTTGTTCAGCTGCCCAGTGCAATGCCGTCTTGCGACTTCGCTTGACCTTTTCTGTATCCAGTAGTTATGGAGCAAAAGCCGCACGACTTCCAAGTGGCGTTGCTGTGCAAAGGCCAAATCCCATGTGCTGTGACCGTCTCTTTAGCCGCCTCGGTCTCAAGCAACAGCTGCACCATGGTCGAGTGGCCCAAGTTTTGTGCTGCAGCAACTCTTCGATTGATTACATTTGATTACCAGCGCGTGCGGAAAAGAGCTTCTGATTCTGATTCTCAGAATCTTCATGGACAAAGTCTAGGATCAAGAGCCTAATATTCAAGGGAGGCAAGAGCGGCATGTTATCCTGAAGCTCACTGCTGTCATCATCACTGAACCATCTCTGCCGGAATCTTGCGGCTCCGATGAGTTTGGCCACATAGTTTTTGAGCGGCTTGACACATTTCTCCACAACCTCATCCCCACTGAAGCTAACGAGCAGTTCACCAGACAGTGCTGAGGAAAACTCATACATGCTCCTTGACATTGAGGCCTTGTAGGTAAGTGCTGAGCCTGAGCCACTTGTACATCCAGATATATATTTATATAAATTATATTAAATTATAAATATTTATAGAATTTTATAAATGACTGCCATTCATGAGTCAGGCCAAACAGCTATGGACAGTGTTGCAAAACACAGCCCCTCCACACTGCAGGTCCTGCCTTTCGGTAAGCCTGGGCGCCGTACCTCGGTGAGGCTGGCGGTGTGTTCGGCGCAAACCGTTTGGGGGCCTAGTAGCTTCCTTGCTCCTAGTAGCGATGCCAGGAGCCCCTAGTAGCGTCCTTGCTCCTAGTAGTATGGCCAGGAGCCCTTAGTAGCTTCATGTAGCTTCATAGTTGGGGCTTCCGAGTTCCACCAAAGGGCTTTCCTTTAGGGCCCAGCCGTGGCTTGAGCTGGGTGTGTATCCCATCTGCCCAAGGCAAGTGGTCTCCCGTCTAGGTCAGGGCTTCCAGCTTCTGCAGTCGAGCGACGTGCCCTGGCAAACGGCCGGCGCAAACCTGCCGTCGAGTCAGCGACGGAAAGGAGCGGGTGCACAGCACATGGGAGGGGATAGAACAAAGTCAGTGACAAGGTCCAAATCGCAGGAGTCAAATCTTTACAGGTGACACCCAACAATGAGTTGGCAACGGAATCGGCACGCTGCAAATCCAAAGGGTCTTCGCATGGAAGAACTTGAAGAACTGTTACCTGATCTCGGTTTTGGTCTTACTTCTGGAGCCAAGTCAAGGATTCTAATGTGCCTGTAGAGTCCAAGAACCAACCTCGTCCGAGTCCTATCTGTGAATGCAGCCCTTTCTTGCAAGATCAGATTGTCAGATCTCGGTTTCCTCGGCTTGGGAAGGTCGCGGATCTTTGCGCTGTCTGGAACCTTCAACCTAGACCTCGCTGCTCATCGTACCTCGAATTCATTCATGCACTGTCTAAGGGGACGAGACTGTACAAAACCCTAGGCAGGGAAGGTCCGAGGCGGGTGGCTCTACAATGAACCGTAGAAACAGCCAAAAACTCACCAACTCACCGGGGCGACAAGAATCAGCTTTCGACCAGTTGGTCCACATCCGTAGGGCTAGCATTCTTCATTCCAGCTGCTTTGGGCTCCACTGCCGAGAACTGCTCCAGTCGCTGACTGCCAGTGTCCGGGTTGCCGATCCTTCGGTGGGGCGCCCGTCGCTGCCCGATGCCCGCTGACCGATGCCCTGTCTGATTGCAGCCAGCATCGGTTCAGGTACTTCTCCTTCCTCATGAAGCACCGGTTCTTGTTCAAATCCGGATGAGGTTCTGCCGACCCATCGGTCGACATGAGGCTCTTGAAAAACCGTCAACTTCAGTCATCTTGGGGCAGCTGCACGTGACTCGCCACGCTGGCGATGATGGCGCCCGAGTCCAACCAGTCGCGGCCCTTGAAGAGCCCACCCTGGCGGAAGGACTTGCGTTCATTCTTCGCCTCGGAACATTCCGTGACCGAAGTTGAAAGAAGGGAACTCAAAGAGAATGGCCCCGGTGCGGCACCCGGGTGTCGTTTGAATGGCCCAAGAAAGGGGCCATAGATGGCCATAGGCCAAAAAGATTGAAAATTGGTTGCTGGACCCAGAAGTATCTAAGGACTCACCGCCATGCTGCAGCAACCCTAGGCATACTGTTTGTATCTTTTGGTCTATGGGTTGGGTTGATTGATGGTTGGCATGTGCTCACTAAACAAGACGAGAGACGAGAGACCCGAAACTACCCCAAATAAGATCAGCCGGGGGACTCTGAGAGGATCTGAGAGGTGTCACAGCTCGACTGTCATGAACACAAATTAAAGATTAATTACATACTTTCATGACTTTCCGTTGTGCGTCAGACCCCGGTCAAGATTGTCAAGCCGTGAACTCAGTTTACTTGAGAAAGGTCGACCATGAATGACCATGTGCCGAGGCCTCTTGCAAATCTGTTCTAATTATATAGGCCTAATTGGAACTCCGAATGGACGCTTCAGTTGGCCTAGAACCTCGAAAAAAAGGCCGTCCGGACGCCACATGAGGTTCCGCACGACACCACCCAGGTACCTGCGACGTCATGCCAGCGGCACCCTCGGCGACCCGCGCTGCGCGCCGCGGCGACCCGCGCCGCGGGCCAGAGCCGGCCGCCATGGCCGTGGTGCTGCGGCCAGCAAAGTAGCCTCGGGTGGATCCAGGACAACCAGTGGGAGTACCAAGAGAGGCAGATGGCATATGATGGCATGAGTTCAACGACTGAGATATTGGTTGAAGGATGTTGAAGACATGATCAGTAAGATTTGATTGTTTTGTATTGGAGCAGATCGGGGCACGTTCAACTTGCTGCATGGATGATCATGCACGCTTGTATATGATCTCCCTGTTAGGTGTTCGGGAAGTCAGGTGCGAGAAGCTAAAGTCAATGCATTCAACCACCCGGGGGGTTGGTGGTCTGTTTTCCCTTTTGGCAGGGAGTCTTTGGGAGTCCCAAATGATCCGAAGGGTACGTCGATGGAGTTGCCAGAGTGGACATGAAGCCATCTCAGTGGCTACAAGGCCAACCCTGACCCTACTGCGGCTTGGGAAGTCTCCAACCCTTAAAACAAACACCGGTTCTGCGTGATCGTAAAATGATTGGATTTTGATTGGAGAACGCTAGAAATCTGAGATCATCAAGTACAACCCGGTGCCTGTGGCATCATCTTCAGTTGCTCACCAAATATGTCTCTCTGGCCAAAATGTGATTACACGTCAACACCTTACACCCACGATGTACACCTGAACATGAACCAGTGCTACTCAGAACCATTCCTTGGAAAGAACCTGTCTTCGTTTGACACCCATGGATCCTCTTCGCCGCCATTCCAGCAGTCTGACCGCACCTTCGCCATCGGGGACCTCACAGGAGCCTCCGGTCCGACACATCGAGCCCATTCACTTGCCCTTCACATCTGCCCCAATTCGCCCATGCGTTCCACGGAGGTGAAAACCATGGATGCAACACAGCATGGACCACCATAAACTTGTAATGGACATTAATGGACCTATAATGTACCTGGAGAGAGAGAGAGAGAGAGAGATCCCCTCATCTCTCATCTGCATCCACTATACCAGGTTGAACATGTTGTATATAATTAATGGACATATTATATATTATATATAATATCTTTCCTATATATTATAGCAATAATATATATTATATTATATTGTATTTATATATGGCCTTATACAATCTAAACGCCAAGAGTTCTTCTTCAGTCCCCTCATTCTCCTTCAAAAGTCGCAAGATCTGATCGGGGCCTTGGGTCGCTCCCACGGACCGCCGCCCCGTGGGTTGTAACCAATCTCCGCCGCCCCGTGGACCGTCCGCGCCTCGCAGCCGCTCACGGCGTGGCACCGTCTCCACAAGATGCTCCGCGTAGGGCAGACCGGAAGCGCCACTGCCCCCGTGCTGGACCCACGGGCCTCCGCCAAGGTGACCGGTGACCCGCTGGTTGCGATTGGTTGCTCCACCAATATCCGTATCCATACAGGCCAGTGTTTTCTGATTGTGGTTGAGCTAGGAGATTTGGGGGCAACACCCAAAACCTACCAAAGTTGAAGCCATCCGTCGTAGTGGGCTGGTATTTCAACCCACCCAAAGTTGTTGAGAAATCAGGAGCACAACACATCCCAGTCTGTGGCCATCTCCCAACAACACCTGGACCTTTGGCTTTGGCGCAGCTCCGGCCGCTCCCGCCCCGCAGTCGGGCCCCGCCTGGAACGGACGTCTTTCGGCCCGTCCGATCCTTGTGCTCCTCGTCCCGCTCCCACAGGGTCCTGGCCAACTCGCACCCGCTGGGCCCGCGGATCCGCAAGACCCGTGGCCCGTGATCGTCGTGGTAGTGCGAATTAGGGAGTTCGTATCTGTCAATGAGGGAACACTCAAGACCAGTGTTCAGGAGCTCACCTCACACCCTCATGAATGGACTTTGGGCATGCTCAAGACACCTCTGTCATGGCTCCCCCCGGATTCTGCTTGACACTCCAACAGGAACGAAATGAAATGAACTACTGTGGCTGGGCGTGTCAAGCTACGACGAGCCATCGGATTCATGAATGAAAAACACATAAATACTTCAACGATCTTAAACGCTTGATTACTGGCAAAAAAACTGAAAAGCCCCGCTCTTAAGCGGATGCTTCGACAAATTTGAAGCTTTTTACAAGAACCCTTGGGGTGGCTTTACTCATGAACCGTGGACGTTCTTCGGCTGCCTCTTCCTCCGCCCCGTGGCGGCGTTCGAGCTGCGCCTCTCGCGCGGCCGTGGCTCCCGCGGATCGCTGGGACGCAGGACTTCCACCGCAGCCTGCAGCTGATCCATGCAAGATGAGAAAAAAGGGGGTCAGTGTTGGATGTAAAAACCCCAAGGAGAAACAAACCTCTGGCAAATCATTGCAAATCTCTTTGGGCTATTGCTTTCTGATTCCTATTAAGATCAAGGGTGTCAATAGCATCCCTTGTAGTGCAATTGCCCCAGAGAACGCTGAGACCAGTCACTTGAAACTTGGCAACAAACAACAGGACCTTGGATGCGGCCGGCTTCTCACGGCATCTCAGAGCTACTCCCCGAGCTGCGCCATGCGCCTGAGAGGCCTCGTGCCAAGCCACCGCGCGCCGCGCAGAAGCACTGGACACCAAGCGCCACTGCCTGAGCTGACCAGACCGGGCCGAGGAGGCTTCACCAACGCCTTTCCTTGGAAAGATGCCACAAACATTCGTGAATTACGTATGGTAGCTGGTAGCTCATGGGTGAATTGGAATGGACCACCCAGCCAGAATACTCCATGATTCGTACCCGGACCCCCCCAACTTCGATGACAAATTAGACTACAAACAAAGCCGGGTACAAAGCCTTGTAAGGTCTTGTGCACCGTTTGATGCATGCATGTATGGTCCATCGACCTTGAAGTGCTGCGAGCCACTCAGCCAAGGTCCGTCAACCATGTTCCATGGGTTCACCTTGTCATTTGGATGCCAAGACATGATAGGACCATGCATTGAAGTCTTTGAAGTGAGGCAATCTGCTTACACTGATAAGAACAGGGTTCCTTGTCAGCATCAACCAATCAACCACCACAGGAGCAAATAAGTTCATAACAAGAATCAGTTGCAGAATGCTAAACCCCAAAATAAACCTGGATTCTCAGAGGAGGCATGGGCGACCTGGTTCGAGGGTGCAAGGTTCAAGTTGTTGGCAAAGTTCCATTCCAGATCGTTATTAGGTGGAGGCCATCGCTAATGGAAACAAAGAAAAGAGAAAAGGAGGAAGAGTCTATATTATATAGTATCAGAAAAATCCCACGACTGTGAGTTCCTTCGAGCATTCCTTCCTGCTGAGTCTTCAGCAATAGGGACCAATATGGTGCTATCGAAAGCTTTCAGAGCTGTTCCCCTGATCGGCCTCTTACCCTTCCAAATGGATCATGAATCTGGTTTTATAGACTGACTCATCTGGTTTAACTTAACCTTGATTCATGTGTATGTCCTTGACCTCTTCTAGCAAGGATCCGGGATCAAATCGAAACCACCTCCCCCAGACCAACCCTGAAGCGAGCCCGAACATGCCTGAAATACTGGATCCAAGAACCCGCGCAGCCCTTTGCCTTCCAAACAAGTTGCACAATGGCCCGGTCGTCGCCCCCCGCGGTGATCACGTGCGTCGCGGACCACGGCGCGGCCGCCGTCGCCCCGTCGCCAGGCGAAGGCGGCAGAGGGACGGTGAGCATGGCCGCGACAAAGCCAGCGTGGCCGTCATACGTGTGAAATCCTGACCGCAGAATCGGAATGGTCAAGTCCACTGATCCACCGGGTCTAAATCAAGGAGCCGGGAGTCTGTGCGCATCCAAGTTCATCCTACAAGTACTTCTCACTAGCAGGCCGCTTGTGAGAGGATCGTCTCTAAAAGCTTTTCGTAAACTCTTCATGAATGTGCATTCAGAGAACGACCACCGTGCTGAAGTAAATGTGCTGAACTTAAATTTGCCTTTGCTTGCAAACTTACAAGGCAATCTTCTCTTCCCCTCCTTCTCCCCATGTTACCCATAAACCCATGCTTCTGAGAGCAATGAGCAGGAGTGGGAACTACATCCATGAGATTGGCAGTTACTTGCAGATCAATGAACCAAGCATTCTTGCAAATGCACAAGCTTCTAAAAATCAAGGTGACACCTCGCATAACTAGCCTTCATCCAACTATATATAAGTGAATCCAAGAAAGACCAAACCCAAGCAACATAGTACACCTCTGGTGGACTGCCCCATTCGATTCCACGGCAAGCCTTGATCGCAGCCTGAAGGGAAGTGATACAACTTCACACGGTGTGAGGTGTCGCCCGCCACAAGCAGTTGCTCCCCTGCGGCAGTCGCAGTCCATGACGGCGGAACCAAATCAAAGCGGTGGGGTGGAGCTTTTGCCCTCTGTTTTTGCTTCGATACGATCTCCAGGACAGGATTGGTGATCAGTGCCATTGACTGACTACTGTCCAGGCCTAGAGGTAGACTCTGTAGTTTGGTTGAGCAGGTGTCAAAGCCTCTAGCTTGCCAGAATCCTGCAAAACTTGCTCATGATCATCGAGGAGATTCTTGCCATATCAGGTCACATTTTGCGACATGCCCACCAATGGGCCGGCGCGTGGCCAGGCCTGTGGTTGCAAATCCCAAGGCTCGGCAGGATTTGATGTTGTGGATGCTGAAGTGGCGATGGGCTGCCCACATGCCCATCCTCAAAAGCAGACTTCGCTGCCGTCAACAGTTCTTGCGCCCTTTTCTAGATCTTGGAGGCCAGAAGTACACCTCCCCACATGCCATCACTTGCCCACTTGATGTTGTTTTCAAGAGACCTCCAAGCTTGTTCCACAGTTTCAGTGTCCCTCCCCATCTCAAAAGAATCAAAAAGAACTGATATCTCAAAACGGAAGACTCCCAAGTATATAATTGCCTTCTCTTCCCTTCTGCCAAAGGACTTGGTGCTTTGAGTCCCTCAAACCGCGCAACCTAGGAATGCCCGCCCTGTTGGCCCTCTGCGCCCTGGCGAACACTCTGAAAGAGCCAAGCATCGTATGCCAAGCGCATGGGCACGTCCAAACCTCCCATGGCAGGTCCTCGAAGAAAAGGATGTCCACGACATGTAGGATAGTCAGTGGCTACACGATCCAATCCACTTTCGTTGTGGTATGTATACGGTACGGTATAAGGTAAAGGTGGCCTTTACTCACAAATTGAAGGGTTAGAGTCCCCAGGCGGCCGGCATCAGAAACATGCTGGTACCTCTTCATTGATCAGCCTTCGGTCACTGCTCAGCGTTGAATCTTTGTTCAGCTTCTGCGCTGCACCTTTAAGAGGAGACCTTCCCCAAAATACTGGCTAGGCGGGGATCTAGTGGAGACATTCTATATATTAGGAACAAAGAGAAAGAGACTCAAACTTCCAGCAGGTTCGCTCGACCAGCACAGCACATGGCAGTTTGGTGCAAAAAAAAGGCTGTATATAGATGGTTTTAGTGACATTCTGGCCCCTCATGCCTGTGTGAGCATTGCGAGTAGGTTGGAGGCCATGGCTAGTACGCGTAGGTTGGAGGCCATCGCTAGTAGTTTGGAGACCACACCAGAAATCACCGCGATGCGGTCCTTGGCGGTTTCCTGCGTTACCCGCTCACCGGTGCCCAGATTGAAATAGAGGACCTGTCCACAGCAAAGGCTTTCGTCCGGAAGAGATGGAGTAAGGAGCATGGACGAACAAAGCCTTGAACATTTGCATTCTGTTGTGCGAAAGGCAATTTCTTTGTGAGAAGCTCTTAGAGCTTGAAGTCATCAACTTGTCAATGAGCTCATTCTGCGCGCCCACGCGCCCGCGCACACACAGACAGGCACACAGGGAGCGACACCAGCAACCCACGAAGACAGCGCGATTGAAAGGAATAACAGGGGGTCGCGACCCCCAAGTCATCTGCTCTGTCCAGCAACATCATGAGGCACCAGCTCTGTCCAGGCTGCCTGTCCATCCTTGGAGTTGGTCATCAGAAACTGGTGGTCCAGGGTGATCTGCATGTGAGTCACGGAACTCGTATTGCCTCCCAGGGGCATACCAAACCGAGGTGGTCTTTTGAGGTCAGGATACCATTCAGGAGTTTCAATTCTTCAGCTGCCAAACCATCCAGGTTCCCGAAAGCATCTCTGAGCTCTCAGCGAATGGCGCACGCCAATTCCGGCTGCCCCTCAGGAAAATCATGATCCGTAGGTTGGTTCTGAATTCGTGCGAGAACTCAAGATCAACTTCAATCACCCTGAAAATGAACAGAACAAGGTCCAGAAAATGTTCACATCACTTCCTTCCGGATGGCGCAGAGGCCAGGAGAGGGACTACGACTATCCGCACTTCCCAAAGATGGCGCACACAGTTTGTGCATCGAACTGCCTGCAAGCTCGGCTTGAGCAACAAACCCAGCACGCCAAGAAAACTCCACAGTCTCCCCCCGCCTTTCAAAACCCGCAAGGGCGAAGCGGGCTGGTCAGTGCTGAAGAGGTAGACCATCTGATCCCAGCTGCCCGCAGCTAGCATCTCATCCTGCGCCGTTGTGGAGCTACGCACTGTTCTCTTTTAAGGATGCCGACAAAAAATATGTGCAGTTAAGCCAGAACCTCAGCAACCTCCGTCCCTTGGATGGGCATTTCGTCGCAAAACATCAAAACAGGGCCCCCAAAGCTCTCCCTCGTTCGATGATTATCTTCACTTGCCGAACAGAATCTTTCCCATCCCGTCTAACCCACCAGTCCCCCACGAAGGCGAGCGCCGCCAGGCGCTCGCGCCCGCAACGGACGGGCGCGGCAAGCGGCTGCAGCTGCGGGAAGCGCAGCCAGTGCAGGCGACCATTGCCGAAGCCACACGCCAAGAGCGAGCCCGAAGGATTGAAGGCCATTGAGTAGATGCCCCTAGGACCGGTCTGCATCGGTGTCAGGACGACTGTACTCCATGTTATCTCTTCACCCTCCAGCCGGTGATAAGCTACACCGTTGAGCATGTTGGGCCGGACCGGACCTGGAAGGATGAGTCATTCGACCGAATGGCCGGGACTTGGCCGCTCGACCGAATGGCCGTTGGGCGTGCTTTCTGTTTTGAAAAGAACTGCAATCAAGTTACAAACATAAACGGAGGCTTTTCATGCAGCCAGGATAAACATCTTTTCTGTGATGCCGAGAACTTGGCTATCTCGGTTGATCTGGCACGCAAAACAGAACCAGCGTTTCATGGGCAAATCAGACCCGGCACCTGCCAATGCGTGAAATTCCTTTTCAATCCTTTTCATACGAACTGGGGACACAGTGAACTGGCGATCTCTTGGGCCTGGTTTGTTTGATCGCTGCAGGATGGACTCTCCATACCGACCAATGCGGAGGCCCCCAACCAATTCTGCTACACTACACATGCCTTTTGTCTTTTGTCCAATCATGTTCTATCATGTTCCATCACCCAAAACTATCACATATGGATCATACGGGTGACTGGGTGACATACTTCAGGACATAGAAAATCCACCACACCGGGACTAGAACGCTAGAGGTCAGTCGCCCCATGCCCTTGTCACCGGTACAACCTCCCAACCGACCCCCGCTAAACGACCCTCGCCCGGCTACGAGCTCTTTGCTCCATCGCCCTCCTGAAGGTTTAGGACTCGGCCCACCTCGGTCCACACTCCACACCGATGAAAATGCATCTTCTGGGGATCACAGCCGTCACGAGTCCCGATCAATGACCAACGACGGGCACACGACCGATGGGACTGACATGTTTGCTCCATGGGACTGGTTTTAGGGGTGAATGCAGGTAAATGTTCCGTACATGGAGTATATATCTGGGTATTTCGGGGTCACCTTGAAACTCCGATTGCACAAAACCGCCCATGATCAGACCTCGAAGCCTTTTTTTGCAAGTGGCTAGGGGCAAGTTGAGTTTTGGATGGTTTTGGATGGTGTTGTGCAATCCGTCCGCATGAACCCACCTAAAACACCAACATCCCTTCAGCCGAGGTCTTCCATGTCAAACCCGGTCAACTCCCATGGTCACCGGAGGGAGTTGACCGTGGTCACCCTGCCAAACATGGGGGCTCGGACCCTCCGCCAAGTCAATCATAACACGTTTTGCAGCCTCCATCTCAACTCCATCCTCCGTGCTCTGACGGAGCTTGGGTCCATCCTTCTCCCCCTCACGTCCAGTCGCCACGGGGTGATTGTCCCGAAGATCCCAGAAGCGCACCATGGCCTCGGGGCCCACAAAACAACAGCGGGCGTGTTTTTGGGTATCCATCTGTCCGGTTGAATCTCGATCTCGGCTGCCTTCGTCGAAGAGGCTGCTGTAGCTCTACTGGAAAAGCCTACTGTATCTATCTGTATCTCTAGCTCCATCCAGCAGCCTTCCACCGACTGGGGGAAGCAAAGGGAGTTGTGCCTGGACGTTCCAAACCCAATTTCTACAGGGCTCGTCTAGAGTCTACATCCTCTGCCGAGCAACATCAGTGGCGCCCGAGGCCAACAACTTCAGCTGAAGGTCCGGGTGCAGCGCCAAAGCATGGAGCTCACCTTGGTGTGAGACCTGCAGCAGCTGCTTCACCCTGCAGGCATGGTGAAGAGACTTGCGGATTGATTTGGATGGATCGTGGAGCGGATCCGTCACAAAGTTGCAGTTCATGCTGCTTCAACATGCTCAAGCCACAGGCTTTGGGGTTGGTTGATCATTCCGCTGCTTTTTTGCACAAACTTGGAGGAGGTTTGAGCGGTCGGAGTCGGCCCAAGGGGGTGCAAGTATGAAGCAGCTGCATCAAATATACTGTACCAGAATTGGAAACACCGAAATGAATTTGAACCCCAGCATGCCTGCGTCCATCTGCATCCAGCATTATGAGGTGATGATCATCAGAACCTCGGAAAGAGGCTCAAAAATGTATCTGAATATAAGCAACATCAGTGTCCACCCAAACTCACCAAACTATAGAACTGAACGACTACCGTTTAAAAATGTCTAAAGACATCGACCGATGTAAAGTGACATCTGTGCCATCACACACTGCGACTTCAGTCGCACTGAAGTCGCACTTATGCGGCATGGCCCAACACTCCATTGGTTCTGGCCATTTATATATATATATATATACATCCTTTGACCTTTACAAATCCTGCCCAGCTCGTGGAAAAGTGCGTTTGCATCGTCTAAATTCAAGGAGTGGAGTTCATGATTATTCAATACTTGGCAAAAAGACCTGCTTCCATGGTGTACTCTTGTTGACACAGATGAGTCCCTGTAATTACTGTGAAGTCCTGAAGTCTTCACTGAATTTATCCCTGGTCCTGTTCTTCCATCAGCCTCATCCAGTCGCGCCACCCACCAACACCCCGGCATTGCTGGCCGCCGCGGTGGCCAGCGGTAGGGGCCCGTTGAAGACTGCGGCGCCCTTCATCTGCGCAAAAGGCACCGAGGAGGCCTACAGCTTTCTGCAGGAGCGCTCCGCAGCGAAGCACGAGCGGAGTTTCGACAGGCGAGAATGCTGATTTCAACCGACGAGGAAGGACAGGGCCTTTCCGATGATAAATTCTCGTGCTGGAACAAGCAAAACTATGCAAATTCACGCAAATTCAACATGGTCCAAGCAGCCACTTCCATGTGTTTTCCGCACACGTTGACAAAGTGAAGGACCTGAAGCTGGGGAGGCGACGGCTCGGCTCTCTCGGCTCCGCACCTCCGGTACGGCGGAGGTCGATCGGCGACTGATCTAAGCATGTCCAACTGTCCGTTGGACCTACGGACCTATGGCCTGCAGTGAAAAAAGACGTGTTGATGGACACTCCCTGTTTCCAGGACTCGATCATGCTAGGATTGTGAATCCTTGGAATCTGCAGAGATGCTTCAACCGTCAACCTGTCAGACATGTGTCCTGTCGCCAGCATCTTGAACCGCGTTCCGTTCAGTCCAGTTCGGACTGCTCTAGAAACAGTGTTCATCATCGAGTGTTGCCTTCAACTGGGCCCCACACAAAAAGACTAGCTAACCAAAGTCTAGAGTCTAGGACTCAACATGTTCATGTATGAATCCTGGTGTATTTATCAAGGGGTCTCTCACTGAGCTCCTAACTCTTGAGCGTCCTGTCAGTGAATGTGCAAAGCGTAAACCGAATCAACCAACAGTCAGCCAGTGCAACGGTTTTCCCAACACGTGCAAAATCCACTGTAGATGGAACAAGTCCTGTCAAATCATCTTCCAATGTGTTACAGTAGGTGACTGTTAATTCACGACCATCCATGCACTGGGCGATACAGTACCAATTTGAAGTTGGGAAAAATGTCTGGAAAGTCTTGCAAGAACTCAGTCTTCACTAGAATCCTGCTGGGGCGATCCACAAAAGTTGTCCATTTCAGTCTAGCTTGGCGCCTACGTCTAGCTCTCCCCCTCGGACCTCTCTCCAAAGGGCTGAGTCTTTGCCGCCCGCCAAAAGGCCATCTCTCAATGGCACCGCAAAGCCCAGTGCTTTCCCCGTCAGCCGTCGGCTGCACACGCAGCTGTTGCCCTGCGCAGGGGGCCCAACGGGGGCCATGCCAAAACCGTAAAGTGTAATCAGCTTCTAGCTCCCTTCGTAGCGATGCCCTTGTTACTAGTAGCTTCCAGCTACTAGTAGTCGTAATGCCCTTGTTACTAGTAAAATTAGAGGTGGAAGGGGATGAATATGCAACTTCCTGGGGAATGAATGACGCCAAGCCTTGCGAAGTACTTGTTTGTTTCCGGAATTCATGCATTGAGAATTTCCAACTTGAAATCCGACGTTCCTCTCTGCACCCTCTGACTCTGGCATTTGTTAACTAGATCGAGCGATGCAACATCATGTCCACAAATTTGGTTCGCCCGCCCTTTAAATAGCATATAGACATGGTCCTCTTGCTTCCCTTTCCATGAACAGTACTGTAATGTCATGTAACCAACCCTTTTCTGGACTGTTTCTGACGAAACAGGGGATATTCAACAGTCAACCTATGTCAACCTTCTCTTTCGATTTGATGAATAAAGCAGTCAAACCTCTCACGTTCTCCCTCGCTCCGACTCGCTCCTCGAAGAGGTAGAGCTCCCCATGGTCGCCGCAGGCTATGCATCGCTCCCCAAGCCACGCGCAGTTCAGCACGTGCCGTGGGGCGGCATCCGGAAAAATGGCCGCACGGCCATAGAGTTCCTCAAACAAAGGGGAAGTAGCGAACGAAAAAAGCGACCCGGACTTCTTTTAAGTGAGGGTCAAGCCCTTGCATGTCCAGGAGAATCTGGATGTATTTTTAGGGCAACAACTGGAAGGATGTGCCATTTGCAAACCAGAACTCTGTGCTCACCTTACTACTTGGAGCAAGCGAAGTCAAGTGTTGTTCCAGACTGCCACGTGCAAAATATTGGAGGATTCCACACCAAGGCCAGGGGCGGCCTCATCCGTTGCCTCATGTTCTATTTGAAAGCATTAGCAGTGAAACAAAGCCCTCCAAAAAACACCCCAAAACCGCGACGCAGGCGCAGCGTTGTCCCCCACGGTGAAGAACTTCAAGACAATTCCGATGGTGCCATGGCCTCCGGGACTGCTGTAATTGAAGGAAAGATCAACAATGGGAGGTGAGGGATTGCCCATGATTTGTCTCTGTTCCGTAGATGTGGGAATGCATTGTTCCGTAGATGCGCAGGAAAAGGATGGAAAGGGTTTGGTGAACTCATGTGTCCCTCACATATTTTTCTGCTCTGGTATGTTCAGGCGGGATAAGGAAGGGTGTCCTGTAGATGGCTGCCACAACTAGCCGTCTTGTGTGGAGAAGCCCATCATGGCATTTCCACTTGCATGCCCCTTGTACCAGGCCCTTGTTACTGAGCTGAAAGCTGAGTTCAGAATGTGTGTTTGGATGCACCAATAGCCCAATCAAAACAATTTGAGCACCTTGACTCTCTATAAGATCAAGCCCAGCCTTCCAATTATCCCGGCAAGAGACCCCCGAAACAGTGGCAAAGGAGCACACAAGAAAATACACAGAGGAAATGGCAGACCTTTATTGTTGTTGCGTTGCTAAAACAGTGAACTTTTCTACGATCTCCTCGTGAAACCGCAGAAGGTGCGGGGCGTGCAGGGAACAAAGCCTTCCTTACTGTGCCTGGGTGAAGTAAGTGCCTGGACCTGACCCGGCCGAAAAAAACATTGATTCGGCTGATTGGCTGCAGCTACATTCCTGGTGAACCTCCTCCCTTTTGCATCAAACTGGAGGGAAATCAACTTTGGCAGAATTTCGATTAAGCCAAGCTGGTAGGGAATGCTGGTGGCCTCCTCTGCTTGCTCCCCTGTGCCACAAAGAGCAGGGCCAACGCCGAATCCCAGCTTAGAACCCTGAGAGTTGTTCCTTCTGGACCGCACTACTCCGATCAGAACTGCCGGGCGGGCCCGCACTGATCTGCCTGCGTCAAAGATCGCGATCTTCACTTCGGGAACCGCGTTGCAACTGGCCATGCCGAAAGCCGGCACTTTGCCGGTGGCCACCTCACAGACGGTGTGCGAAGCATGGGCATTGAACATTTGGGTGGCGATCGCATCGGAAACCAGCCGAGTGTTCGAGTAAGGCATGGCCCATCATGGCCCCCCAAACCATGATGGGAAGCCATCAGCTATCAGGGGTTGCAGGTTGGATCAGGAGCGATTGGTTCTTGGTTGCGCCTTGGCCATCGGTGTGCGGTAGACCTTAGGGAGCTCCATCGTAGCGCTCACGCTATTGCCCATCTTTGGCAAAAAGTTCTCCCACATGGCCAAGGTGCTGGCAGAGTCCTTGCAGGCGCTTTGAGCACTTTTACCCTTACCTCCGGAAAACTGTGATGGAAGTAGAGAGAAGTGTGGGTGGACAGGCGGATGGGATCATGAACCTAGAGTGATTGAAAAAGAAAATATGGAAAAGAGATGAAAAGAGTGATAAAAGGCCTTCCAATTAAATGTGGACTGGAAGGTGGCTATTTAATAAGGACTTCAATCTTCCTGAAGTTGCCCTTGATGGTACGGATGCTTTCTGCGGTGTTTGTTCCGGAGGAGCAGATCATTCACCCAGTGATGAAATGTCAAGCAACAAACCAGGATGCACCGAAGCAAGTCTGACTGGTTTCACATCCTATCTATCCATCTCAACGAGATGGTTCTTTGTATCCCACTATATAAGGCCCCCCGGTGATCACTCGAAGCAATGTACAGTAATCAAAACGTTACCTTTATGATCGTTTTATAAATAATTTGTTGATGTCTCCACACAGCAGAGAGCAGGCTTGAAGCTCGAAACTTTGCCAAATGTCATGACGCACGGCCAAAGCCCACCCGATCCACCCGTGCATCATCCTCACTGCTCACTCTTCACAAGTCATAAGGGGTGAACATCACACACTCCAACCGCGAGCTAGGCAGCTAGGTGGCAGCTAGGTGCTTCTGTACTGCTTCTTCCACCCGCTAATGTCGCGGCCCCTTTGCGCCCTCGACCGGGCCGCCCGAACCCCCGGTCACGCGACCGGTGTTGAACCTCCCCGACCGATCAGACCAGCAGCACGACCGATGCTGAAGAGCTTGCTACCATCCGGGCTAAAGCATAGTGAGCAAATCTGCTCCTGCCAACACAGGCTCAGATCTGGTAGGATCTGGTTGGGTGAGGACAAGCATGTTTGTTTTGCATAATCCAAAGTGTATGTCTCGTAAGGTTTTACAGTGAAACCTCGTGAGGCATGCATGCTCAATCCTGATTAACGGGGGAAGAAAAAAAGGACACACACGACCTTCCGAGCCGATACCAAAGTCGCACCCAACCCTTGCACACGAAGGTGGAGAACCGACGCAACCTCACGTCGGCCTGCGCTCGAAGCACCCGGAGTCACTCACGAGATGTCAAGGGGGTCTCCACGAAAGATGGGAGAGTCCCTTCAAAGCCTCGTGCATGCGGAAGACCAGGACGGACAGCAAGATGCAATCTGCTGGGCGCCAAAGACAAATGAAGGGGCCTGGATCACAGAACGGGGGCGATGTGTCAAACCACGCAGAATGCGCGGCAGAACGTGGGCAGATCTGGACATGGATCTGCACTGAGAAGTGCAGTGACTTGAATAAATAAACAAATCTGCCATGAGCCATCTACAGTGCACATCACCTATATGTAGATTTATATAACTATATCTCTGCATATCTCTGCAGTTTTCTTTCAAGAACACGGCCTCTTGATTGGGCTCGTTGAGAGAAGACTTGTTGAAATGAATTGGCTCTTCATGGTTCTTGTTCCGCCAAGCATAGTGGCACCGATTGGACAAAATACTACAGAAGCATGCAAAGGGAACTGAGTTTTTGGATGGACAGAAAGACATGATAAGACATGTGTCGGATCAAATGCGCCAATCCAGAAAAGCAGGGCTTGATCCCGACGGACGAAAGCGTGTTCCGAGACCACCGGTCTGCGCAGCTCGAGCTCGGGGCCTGCGCCGCCCTTCGGATCCATCTGACCAGAGGCGCACAGGCGCGAGGCAGGGCAATAGCTCAAGCAGGTGATCCTTAGAGACAGAGCACGTGCTGGGCGCGCATGGCTGAGCCATGCGCTGGGCGCGCTGATGCGCGCTGCACGTCTCCTATGGTCTCTTCAGTTCCGTGACCGAGCAAAAGGAAAGAGCGAGCAAAAGCGGCATCCAAAGTTGTAGCCGTCGACCGCTAAGAACCAAAGGATTGAATTGAAGAAAGGTGGATTCAAACCACCAAATGAAATGCTTGGCATCTGCTGTCTCTGATACAGTAAGTAAGCAAGTTAAGCAAGATGTTCTGACCATTGAACTTTGGTGAGGGCCCCGAAGGTCAATATGGTCAAGAAAGAAAAGCATAAAAACAAACGCAATGTGATATGATGTGCACTTCACTCAGAGAAACTGAGTGCTTTCTATTACATATCATATATAGAGAGAGAGTTTTTTCAGTCCCGCTTCAACCAGCTTTGTGCATACGCTCGACAAGCATCCGCTGGCTGTGGCCGACGAAGATCCGCTGCTTAGCCTCAGTATCCCAAAGAGTCTTGCGACTGTGGAATATCTAGCAATCAATTTGTCCAAGTACTACCCAAGGTCAACCCCTGAACCATGTCCACAGCCACAACTTCTAGCCAGGGAGCAGGCTTCAAGCGTTGGACCACGCCCAAAGCGGCTACACAAAAGACAAACTCCTCATCCTGGGCAAGCCAAGAATCACAAGAAATGCTTCGAGATGCTTGCCGAACATGGATGGTCTTGGAACAATCCATTGATAAATCCATCGCATCCGGCGATCAAGGGAGCCTATAGCTAGGTCACCGAGAGAGCTCCCTCCCCCCAAAACAAGTGGACCCAGCTCAGCCAGGCACAGAGATCCAGTGGACCGCGTTCACCACCTGCCCATTGTAGCCATGGGCCCACTCGACTTGCAATTGGCTTTGTGGAGGAGAACGATCCTGGCGGAGAAAGGAGAAAGGAGGAGTCTGGAAACGAAGGTCTGGTTCAAATTGCTCGACGCCTTGACACAGAAGGGGGAAGAAGGAGACGGTTGGTTTGAGCACAATAGTAGATACCCCAGGACCTGCAATACAAAGTAAGGGCATGTGACTGAGCGGCCATTTATTTGGCCAATCGGGTTGTGTGAGTTCCTCAATCGCGTTGTGTCGGGTTCCCATTGTGTTAACCACAACCCGAAAGGCTCACAATCGAAACAAGAGTGATCCTTTGGTACTGATCACATTTGGATACATTTGGTCTCTTATAAAGACAGTAACACTTGTGTCCAACTCCTTGCATTTCCAACTCCAAACTCTTCCCTTCCGCGCCTTTGTCCCGACGTCCTCATCCAGGCCACTGGGTGCCAAGAGCACCGTGGAGCGCTGACCAAGCCAAGCACGTGTGGAGCCTTTGCCTCGTAGCCGGCCCATCCTGCCTGCCCAGGAGCAGACTCTGAGGATGAATTCTCTACGCAGAAGTGAGATGTGGAGAATGTGGGGGAACAGGCCCCAGCACGGATGATCATCCCACTCTCGTGGGGGTTCATGAAGCTTCATGGTTCGAGGTTTGAGAAAGGAAGGAAGTCATCCCTCCCAAAAGGAGAGTGGGAAGCTAGCTGAATGCTCGAGTATGACGCTCATTATTGCAAGATATTGCAAGGTTTCTTAGCTGTCCACAACTGTCCATTTACTTGGCAACATTGCTTTTTTGAATCTACACTGTGCATCAAAGTAGTGTTGAGTGGGCATATTAGACTATTATATAGGCTTAAGAAAGACTTAGATGAAGGGCACGCTCCATAGAGACACGCAGCACATCCCCCTTCAGGGATTCGGATTTCAGCTTCAACACAAATTCCATCTCTTTCCACCCCGCCAAATCTGGGGCAGCATGGCGGGTTTGCGCCAAAAACCCGACAGGTGAGCGGTGTTCAAAACCTCCTTATAACTTGCAAGGAAACTATAAACTCTTGCGCGAAAACCTTGCGCGATGCTTACGCGACCGCAGTGGGAGCTTGCGCAGGGGCTTATCTTCAACTTTTGCTTGCGCGAGCTTGCGCTGAAATAGGCTTTGCTATTTTTCGTGTGTTTTTTGCTTGCACGGTGTATGCCCGAGCTAGCCGGAACATGGAAGTTCCTCGCAAGCTACATGTGAATGAGACCGTTCTATTCGGACGTTCCGAGCAGAATCACTTGGCAAGTGAAAATGAGGAAGGCGAAGTGGAGCTACGAGGCACGAAGACGACCGAGCCCTGACAATAGTTTAGATGAAAGATGCGTTAGTGAGCTTTTCTTCGAGTCCCGTTCTTTGACGTTTTTTGTGGGGAGTGGGGTGGGCTAGGGCACTTGCGGCTTGCGCGAACCTTGCCCGAACCTTGCGCAAACCTTGCGCGAAAATGTCCGTATGTCCAAATTCTGAACCAAACAGTGTATGTCTGATTAGTATACAGTAAGTCATAATAATGTAAATAATGTCTGTCATACAAACAGGCAGTCATTCAAGCACTATAGTGTGAAGCTTACACAACCTTGCGCAAACAGAAGGCCTTGCGCGAACCTTGCGAAAAGCTTACGCGCGTGTGGTCCCATGCAAGTTTTGAAATAATAAATTCCCCGAAAGACTAAAGTTCTTTACCACCGGTTTTGAACGCGGCTCAGGTGAATTGCATGCTGGGTCTCGCGTCGCACCGGGAAAGGGGGGAGAGCATGAAAGGCCGTGAATTGCTGATGCACGCAATGGAACAGTGAAGTCAATGCCAACATCACCCCAACATATACCGCATTGGCAGGCCTATGCAGGATGCAGAGGTCGCATCCCCGGCGGCCCGAGGTTCCACATCCCCGACTTGGGCCAGTCAAGGGGCGAGGCCATCCACTGGAAGCTCCATGATCAGCTGGGTTTGGACGCGCAGTCAAGTGAGATGGCCTGTCCTGGGTAAGCTACTAGTAGCTAGAAGCTGCTGGGTGGAGCGATTGCTATTAGGGTGGAGGCCATTACTACTAGTAACAAGAAGCTACTAGTAGCTAGAAGAAAGATGGTGTCCATTCCCACTTCTGCACATGCACATGAACCGCTGTTGGAGTTGTGGTTGGGCAGATGAATTCCATGCTTCAATAGCAAACATGCAATATTATACAAATATATTGCATGTTCATCCGAATTGAAACAAATGATATGCTCTCAATAAAATATCCTCCCTCTTCCATCCTCTTCCCCCACCTTTGGACTCCACGTGCCCCTGTCGTACATGTCACCCATCCCCCACCACTTCACTTCACCGCCCAGGCGCCGCTTGGCGGCGCCCGAAACCCCCCCGCCTCTCCGGCATCATCTCGAGGCCCCCGAAGACGCACTCGGTCGAGCCCACCTGCCGCACGAAGCCCACGTCGCAGGCGTAGTCCGCCTGGTGCCCAAAGTCTGGCGGCGCGCGCAGCCGCGCGGGCGGGGCTGGCGCGCCCCGAATGAAGAACCCCAAAGGACTCTGAACAAAGGTCTCCAAGAGGAACCAGGTGCTTTTCGGCATGTGGTGGGAGTTGTTGAGTCTTTTCCTCTGCCAAAGGAGTTGCAGTACCTTGCCCAAGCCGTTCTTTGAGTCGTTCTCCACCAATGGTGCCCATCAGCATCATGAAAATATACTAACTATGAACACGCCTGGGATTGCCTGGTTGTGATTTCCCTTTCTGTTTCCCTTCTGTGCCGAAGTACCAGTGATCCACTCCGATCCTTTGGTGATACAGTATTTCCACGGATGGTCAACCGCCCAACGAACCTCCGTACATGCGCAGGTCTTCTTCACCGTTGGGCGTTCGAAGGCCTGGGCAAAAAAGGGGAATGGGATGAAAACCGATTTTAAAATAAATATAACAATGGCGGCGCAAAGGATTGCAAAAGCAAAGGAACACAGCATCTGTAGTCTGTAGAGTCTGTAGCGGTCTAATAGCAGCTGTTCCTGTTGCAGGAAAGGTGCTGCTTCAGTGGCTCAACAGCTGTTGCTGCAGCTGTTGCGGCTGTTGTTGCTGCTGCTGGTGTTGGAGTCTTCTCTGTGAAACATGTGCTGTACAACTTCTTTGCCAAAGGGTCGCAAGAACAGGAGATTTCAAGATGTTTCAGAATACCCGGGACAAATGGTGGTTCTATCATGTTCTTTCTCATTCTCCAGACTCGAGAAACCTCCATCCATCCCAGTCCGACCAAGTCGTGGAACGTCGTCGGAACCCCGACGCAGGACTTCGGAACGCGCCGCTCGGCCTCACCATTCCAGCACTGCGAGGTCCGCTTGCGACGAGTGTAGGTGATCTGTCAGGATGGAATGAGGAACGCTGCCAGGGCGTTCTCTGAATGTGAAAATTCGCATCTTGACAATCTTGTCACGGGTCTTGGATGGTGTTGCGGCTCCAACACCAACACCCCGTGCTACGATACAATCTCGATAGTAAATGCCAAGTGTGGGAAGCCCATGAAAAGGGAGTAAATGGGTGGTAGAGGCAATCAGCCAGTGATTTAGAGAAGTACGGTGCCCTCCACCTCAACTAAAACACATGTGCTTACATTCCGATTAAACGCAGCGACGCAGTGTGACTGCGCTGCTAGAAACACCCCGCAACAAGACTGGTCAAACCCCCAACGACCCCAAGCAACGATGCCGAAAAAAAGGCAGTCTGATATTCATTGAGTCCCAGGAACACCATGTTTCAAAAAACGATAGGCAAAAGCCGAGCTTCACCACTGTTCACACCACTCAGCTGGGAGAGTCGCTTCCACCTTCCCAGCCGAGTCGCGTCACCCACCGCCGCGCCTGCTGGCCCAACATGCACCGCTCTGCACCGCGCCCGTCGGAGGCCGTCCAGGTCTGCCAGAGTGCAGGTGGCGGGGAAAGGGCCCAGTGAGTGGTACTAGTAGTGATGCCCTTTGTTCCGTTCGTAGCGTCCTCTTGCTCCTAGTAGTAAGGCCAGGAGCCCGGATCGTAGCGCCCTTGCTCCTAGAAGCGATGCACTTGTTACTACTAGCTTCTTGCTACTAGTAGTGATGGCCTCTACCCTAGTGGCGATGGCCACCTAAGAGCGATGGCCTCCAACCTAGTAGCTTCTTGTTGCTTTGCAAAGGCAGTTCGTCCAGGTCTCAGTTCTCCAAAAGACTTATTGTCGAGTGTCCGTTGTTCGGCCGTCTAGGTGGGTGCGTTGTGCACCCACACAGTGGCAACCAAGCTGGAAGCAAACGTTGTTGGGCCAGTGCTGCCTCTAAAAACTCATGCTGTGAGAGGGAAGCTGCTCCGAGATCTACACATCCAGCACTTCCATTATACATCCACTTATTGTGTGCATTTCACACGTTAATCTGGATGGTAGATCTCAGCTCATCTATACCAAGTCAAGCAGCCCTTCCCGAAAATTTGTGAAATTTCTACGGCGCATGCAATCACATGCAGCTGTCATGCTTTTCTACAGCCCAAACTGCTCAATGGCATCCTTGCCAGTGTACAGCTCAGCCGCAATGATGCCGATAGCCGCAAACATCGCAAAGCGGCCGTTATTGATCTCTCGCTCCTCAGTTGCTTTGACTCCAGAGGTAGAAGATGGTAGAAGCATATTGCAAAAAGTCTTTGGGCCATGATTGAATTGTGCTTCTGTTTCTTTCTGTATGTTTCCGTCATCAGAAAATTGTCCGGGAAAGTGGGACATGGGCCTGACTAATCATAATGGACAAACCCTATACCCTATATAGATGAAGCAAGTTACACTCAACTACACGGTGAGTTCAAAATGCAATGCCTCCCTGTGAATGAGGCCAGCCAACCCAAATGCCCAAATGCAGCTTAGCCACCCTCCATTCCTGGTTGTACTGGCTGAAGCCCAGTGGGTCACCAAAGTTTCCTGGCTCCTTGTTGTCGCCCTCCGTCCAAGCACCAAGCTCCAAGATGCCAGCCAAGGCAAACAAAGCCACAAAGCCATAGCTTCCAGGGCCTGTGATGGAAGCAGCCAGGCCGCTTGGCACCGACTCAAAACCAGGAAACTTCACATAGTGTTGCGCAACTGCTCCAACAGCTGCCATCATTGCAACACGGCCATGCTTTAGTTCAGCAGCACGAAGTTGGCGGAATGTAGCCTCGTCTCCCTTCTTGCACAAGCCAGCCGGATCAAAGTAGCCCAGTGGGGCCATGGCACCAATCTGAGTACTAGGGTCGAAGAAGTAACTTCCCGAGCCCTTACCAGCAACACCTGTCCCCTTCTTCAAGGATCCAACACCAGCTGAACCTGCCACAGCCGAGGTTGTGGCAGTCACTCCTTTAGCTGCTGCAGCTGCCTTGGCAGCAGCTGCTGCTGCAGCGGCTGCGGTTGCAGGTTCCGCACGTCGCGCAACACGTCCACGTCCAGCAGCAACAGCTCCGACCCCTGCAAGGCCCATCAATGGCAAAGCACTGCCGAATCCCTCAGATGGTGCAGCCTGTGTAGCTGAAGCGCCACGCAGCTTTTGCACTGCTTCATTGTTCACCATGGGTCCAGAAGCGCTTGGGACAAAAGCCTGCGAGGCCACGTAGCCCCCAGCAGCAAGGCCAGCGGCCGCCAACATAGAGTTACGAGGTGCCATGGCTAGCGTAAGGAGAGAGAGTCGAGCGAGAGACTACAAGTGCAAAATGCTTAGCGGAAGCAAGGATTGGAAGCAAACACATCAGAAATGCTGAACACTGACAGAACTCTGCAATGGCCCTCCACGTAAAAAAAGAACAGTATTTCTGCAGGCAAACAAACCACATATTGATCAAACAGTTCGAACTGGAAATTGAACAACTCAATGACCGATTAACTGTACTTGCCACAGTCTCAGCAGGCTGTCTGCATTTGCCTAAGCAAAGTCAATATGCAAGTCTTTGTGGGTGCGTTGTGAACCCACACAGTGGCAACCAAGCTGGAAGCAAACGTTGTTGGGCCAGTGCTGCCTCTGAAAACTCATGCTGTGAGAGGGAAGCTGCTCCGAGATCTACACATCCAGCACTTCCATTATACATCAACTTATCATCTGCATTTCAACCTGGATGGCAGATCTCAGCTCATCTATACCAAGTCAAGCAGCCCTTCCCGAAACTTTGTGAAATTTCTACGGCGCATGCAATCACATGCAGCTGTCATGCTTTTCTACAGCCCAAACTGCTCAATGGCATCCTTGCCAGCCACAATGATGCCGATAGCCGCAAACATCGCAAAGCGGCCGTTATTGATCTCTCGTTGGCTAGAAATAGCGTGAAATACCTTGTGAATCCTTTTGACACCTCACTTGGACATCCGATAGCCATGCTTTTTTAGTCTGTCATCCACCAAACATCCGGGACCACCGGCCTCGTAATCGGAGGACACCGAGTCCGCGAAGCCGCTGCCACGGCAGGCGGGGAATTGCAACCTGGAGGCCGCGGCGGGGGTGATGGAGTGAGGCTTGTAGCGTCCGATCGCTCCTAGTAGCGATGCCAGGAGCCCCGTTCGTAGCGTCCGATCGTTGCTAGTACTAAGGCCAGGAGCCCCTAGTAGCTTCTCGCTACTGGTTGTTGTCGGTTGGAGGAAATGGCGATTGAGTCGATTTCCTGCCTGGTGATTGGGGTTCTTTGGGCAGGGCTCCCGCACCCTCACCCTTCAAATCGAAAACAGCCATGGTATTTCGTGGTAGGGCAAGTTCCGGATAGCAATTTGTCAGGCAACTAGCATCGGTTAGGATACGTGCGTATAATCAGTTATAATCAGTAGTAGATTATAGATAAATTACTGTATAATACTGTATATAACTAAAAATGAAGAATTCTAGCACCTGAAAAGGACAGTTACATGAAATTACTCGCTGCTTACTAGCTGTTCGATGCTTCTCGGGTTTTCTTGGTGGAGGATGGATCCTTTCTTTCCCCAACATCTGGGTCTGAAGTGGCAATGTGCTGACTGCGGAAAATAACAACAGTGATCTCAGCTCTCTCTCTCTCTCTCTCACAGTGATCCGAGATCGAAGGATAATTGAAAAAAGGCATTGCCCATGTTCAAGACCCTGTTCCCCTGCAAAGTTGCCAAATCTTCCATACGTTCCAAACGTTTTATGATTTATACGCGAACGACCAGTAGTGCAAGTGAAATCGTTCCAACCGTCTCAAAATATGGACAATAGGAAGGATCTTTCTGCCATGTGGACATCTCCTACAGTATCGACTCTCAAAGTGCAGCTGTCTGTGAGTCCTCTAAGCCTCTGGCGAGTCAAACTTCAGGTAGTACAACACACCAGCACCATCCTTTTGCACTGGACACGGATGTCGGCCACGCTGAACAAAGAAGGGGTTTAATTCGCATTGGCTGGGTCCGGGCTGTTGCGATAGGAAGGCCACCAAGGTCTTCCGGAAAGGAATTCATAGTAGATCATACTATCAGGGACTGGCAAACTCGAATTCTAATATGGAGTAGATAGATACCATGCTAGAATCATCTGTTGCAAAGTGATGCAAAGTGTGCAACTTCAGCCCAGCACCAAAGTGTGGAATACGTTCGCAACATCCTCAGATCCACTGAGGGTCACTAAGGCCTGAGTACATATATACTTGTTGCTTAGAGCTGGTGAAAACAGGAGCCCTGTCTGCAGACTCACGCCACCCCGCCAGGACGAGTCACCACCACAACCAGCACCTTTACCGTCAACCCTCTTACCCGAATCTCATGGAAAAAGGTGCGAAAGATTAAAAATCAACAACAAATAGGGACTCAGTTGCTGCCTTCAACTCAACTTTTCACTCTTGGATTCGTGGATTGCACTTCATGGGTCACCTCGAACAGCCATTCGAAATTTGAACACTAAGTCGGACGCTCATCCTCTGGGCCCTAAGCTTCCAAATCCATCTGTCCACGCATCCATCTGGTGAATATGTCCGAGTCACACGCAGACGTGCCACACGTGCACAGAACCCCGCTTGTGCCGCACCTCACGAGTCCCAAACATCACAAAGGTCGTGGACGTCAGGTTGGGCTCAGTGATGATGTTATCCACCTGCACGCGGGCTCCACTGAATCACTGGGCTGAGCGGATGGATGGATGGACAAAGCAGGAGGTTGTTGGTCCTGAGGAGTCTTTCCTTCTTGGGGTGCAACCTCACCAAACCTCTCGAGCGCGAGCTTGCAAACGAATACAAGAGATTGCCTCTCTCAGGTGTGGAACACCTCGGTCCACCACTCTCCACCCAAGCACTCACCTCCCAGGTCCGCCTCAAAGGGAGTGTTGGTGACCTTGAAGTCATACCAAGACTCGCCCTCATTCCACGTGAAGATCACCTGCCGATGATTTCTTCCGGGACCACCCTTGACCAAAGAAAAGAATAGGCTGCGCTAGGCCCAACGATGAGAAGTCGTTGCCACTCCATTGCTGAGTTTTGGCTCCACCATTTGTAGAACTACCAGGCTGCAAAGAATCTTTGTTTGGCTCTTTGGGGAGTTTCCGTTGCTGTCAGTTTGAACCTCTTTTGGGATTTGTTCTTTTGGATTTGAATCTCTTGGTCACTGGGTGGTCGTTTCATTAGCAAAGTCAAGCTTGAGCTTGGGCCCTGCAACTTGGGCCCTGCAAAGGTTTCGATCGATCAGCGAGTCGATCGGCTTCCAATCACTTGGCAAATTTTCCCAAACATTCTGTTCTGCAATGAATATGTTTTTAATGACTCAATTGAAAACTATATGTCATCGGTGTGTTGCACCGATAGAAGAATCAAGCAACTGGATGTTGATCCCTTCAATGGCATGGGGTCCAACTTCGGTATTCGATGCTTGGTCAACGCAAAACACCCGAGTCGATCTGCCTGTGAACGACCCTGGAACCAACATGGAATTGGGGAGAGATCCTCGCTGGTCGTTGGTCTGGACCGCCTCCCCGGTCTTCTTGAGGTCATCTGCCATGACGATCAGCCCGCCATGGTCGCCGAACTCATAGATGAAGGCACCCTGGCATGGGATGAGACGTCGAACATCCATCGCGGCGGGAAGCACGTGTAGCAGTGGTAGCTGTGGTGACAGTCGGTTTGGATGTTGCGGAAAGTGGAGTGGGGCCTTGAAGATGTTGGAAGTTTCAAGAATGGAATATGATCACTAAGCTCTCGCGGCACCCACAGTACTCAACGAACTCTAACTTGTAAATTCTCCACTTCTGGGTCCAACCAATCAACAACTCGTGGCAGAACTGCTTCTCTACATCCTTGCAGCGGAACATCGTTCGGTTCGAACCGCGCCTTGTGAGCTTCGACCCAGGTGAGGCCTCCGTCGCGCGAGAAGAACGTGCTGGTCTCCTCGGGCTCGAACCTGGCGGAGAAAAACGCCTCGTCCTCACGGCAATCTGACCTACAATATCACAATATCCTACTGAATCCTACTACAATCAAGTCTGCGTGCACTGTGCCTTCGCCTTGACACGTCCGTGTTCTTAGAGGCAAGGTTCTCTCAGGTTGAGATGACCCTGCAGGGTGCCTTTCTCCTTTGGGTGCTCTTCTTTGACACGTGTGTCTCGAACATTGGGCAGTGGCCCCTAGAAAGCCCTTCAGGCTGGGGTGGATTCCAAGAGCTGCATCTCAGTCATTCGTCCCGCGCGGGCTTTTTCAGGCGCTGCACGCAGAGCACGGGCACCTGGGCAGTACGGCAGCACGTGCTGTGAGGCCTTGAGCAACAAACAAAACAAGCAAGTTGACGTCTGTCATGCATACTTGCCATGATCCGGAATACTCGTTCGTTCATCATCTATCAGGTTGCTTGGTTTGTTCGGTTGGTGGGTTGAACGCTGAGCTGGCAAGCACCGGCTTGCTCCCTAACTACCCATCTGTGAACTTGATTGAAACACGTTCCCTCTGCTGTCTGAAAACACAGCTTTAGGAGAATCAGGTCCTGGACAATTTGGGCAGCCCAAAGGGCCGATATGACGCCAAAGGCAAAAAATTGCAGTCTAGTTTTGGGAAGAAACCTGGTAAAAGTCCCTGGACTCTTTGCCCATTGCACGGGAAAACACGTCACCTCCGATCCCTCTCAACAAGTACCAGCAATATCACACCAGGCCCAGGCGCTTGTCTCTGTGCCCTGCCGCCCAGTAGTTGATGTTCAAACTGATGGAGCTGAACGGGAACTTCTTGGCCTTCTGTCGCAAAAACTTGGTGAGGATCCGCGTGACATTCGGAAACCTCCTGGGCGCGGCCAGTCTGCCGTCTTCGTCAGATTCGGGTGCTGGACACCTCCTGAAGGGCCCCTATTTGATCAAAACCATTTCTTTTTTAACGCTCCCCCTACTTAATTAAGTAGGCACCTACTTAATTAAGTAAGGGAGAGGTAGCTATTAGGATTATTAGGTACAGAACGCTCCTAGGTAGGAAGCAGGATAGCTCTCGCTTCTTTAAGGAAGCTCCCTCCGCCTGCGGGCGGGGGGAGCTTCCTTGCAGAAGCGCTCGCACTATTCAAATGCTCCTGGACTCCTAGATGTTTAGGGAAAGTAAATATATTTACAACATTCTGGTTCCTGTACTTTGGCACGAAACTTTGTAATGGGAAAGGCTGAAAGTATCAAGCTGGCATCCTGTTATAAACACTTGCTGAACAATAAGCCAACAAGCCTGAAGCCATAGTCGTCCACTTGCCACATGTTGCAGTTGCTACCAGTTAGTAGTACAGACCGGATGATTTCCTTAGCGGAATCAATCACCCGGTTGCCCAGTTGCTAAAGCACCGGACACCGGGTGTGGCTTCTCGAGGACGGAGGGCCCGAAAGACCACCATAACCAAAAAGATCCGTTTGCAGCAAAGTCCTCGCCTCACATGATCCGTCAGACTTGTTCTATTTCACAAGGAACACAGATCCGGAAGTCCCCACGCCACTGCCGTGGGTTGATTGAAGAGATGTGTTTCTCAGCGAAGAGATCACCCCACCTCCAGGCTCCCCGGTCCCGCCTCAGACTCCGCGCCGCCGCCGGGGTTTGAAGCTCTTTGCTGTGGTGGGCCTCCAGGAACCCAGTCCCTCCATGGCGGTGAATCATACCATCGCAACGTGTCTTTCTTTTTCCATGATTTTCCGAACTACAACGAACTCGCACCCTGAAGTTCTTCCTTAAGCCTTCAGTTTTCGACCTTTCAAAGCGTCAAAGTGGGCCATCTTGGAAATCATTGGACACCTGTGACTTGTTCTTGATGACCATCTGACTTGTGGGGGCTTGACAAGGCGTGACGGAGCACCGCACCCATCCTGCCTTTCTGTCTCTTCCTCGTCCTCAGCCGACACTGGGGAGCTGCAAATCGCCTTCAGGCCAGCGTTCTCTGCCATCGTCAGGCTGAAGGAACTCAAGGGAAGAACCTGCAGGCTTCGCACCACACGGATGGTCGTGGGTCACGGGAAGTTATGTTGTATCAGATTCAGGTCATAGGGTTTGGTGTTAGGATGTCTTGAGACTGGTGGACATCATTAAAGCAGTGTTATATAATATATTAATCAATAACAAAAACAATAGTGATCGTGATGATGATGGTGATGCTCATCATCATCATCATCATCATCATCATCATCATCATCATCATCATC